>LPNX010151716.1:8219-48063 GCA_001517045.1 Pseudotsuga menziesii | reverse complement strand
ACATCCAAGTCCATAGGCGATCCCAAGGCTTGCAAAGCGAAGTAGGATCCTGTGGACCAACGAGGAAATGCACAATACAGATAAGTATTGGATTATTTTGCAATTATTTCTTATGAATATCCATGTGTATATGATTTGGTTATGATGTTTTAAGCTCTTGTTTAAGAGATAAGAACTGATGAGAATAAACTAAACATGTGAATTTATTCAATGTTTTAGTATAGGTATCGCTGGAAGTGAGGAATATGAGAACATCCTAGGGGTGCATGTGGACATGTGACTATCTTGAAGAGCTCAGAATGAGCAGAAATGAAAAAGGTGCTAGTGATACTATGAAGTTCCTAGCAGCCGAGACAAACCATGTGGGGAGTCCCCATGGTTGAGAGGTCTTAAATAGACCAGAGACACTAAGTGTCATGACCAAGAGGGATTGGTCCATCATTCACGGTGAAGTGAAAGAGGCTAAGAGCATGAAAATCCATAGCGGTGGTGTGGATTCCAGGATGGAACAAGACAACAGGGGAAAAACTCTTGCTGCTCTCTCTTTCCTTTTAATTATATATACTTATGCATTGTGAAAACAGAAGATTGTTGAATGCATGTATAGCTGAAACTATAATGTGTCTATTTGCTTAAAATAATTATGAATGATGGAATAGTTAAATCCCTGCCCAAGAATGGGCATGAATGAGCTCATGTGCCTGTTGGGAAGTCATGAAGAATACGAAAGTCTCCTTGATGAGACTTGGAATGTCATGCCAATTGGGCAATTAATTGACTAATTTTAATGCCTATAATATTCTTGTTTGAACAGAATTTCAATGATGCATTTCACAGGTGAGAAAAGTGAAGTCCGCACATTGATCATGCCAGCAGACCAAAATTTGCTGAACTTGGTTGGAAGTCTTCTTCAAACAATTTCCAAGACCCAAGAAAATCTTGGAGAGATGCTCAAGATGCAGAAAAGTTCCTAGACTTGGGGATGAGCCAGAAGCTGAGAACCAGCAAGAGAATCTCGTGGAAGCCGAGGGGCTTGGTATTGAAAGTTCAAGTAAATAACTGAACGTGGGACAGATCTACAAAATTTTGAAATTTGATGTGCAAATTGTATATGTATTGGAACACCGAGGATGGTGTTATTCCAAGGGGGAGGGGATTGTAATACCTCAGTGTTGACCCTGTTTACATTTAAAGATACATGATGTATATTTTGTAACTAATTGCGGTGTGGAGCTAAAGGAAAAAACCCCACCATCGATTTGGTTGTGTATGTTTCAACAATCGGGATAGTTTCCAATGGTATGTCATGCTATCTGAAACATTAGAGTTTGGAATCATGTAAATATGCAGATCATTTAAAATAAACCTACAACCAGCTACGACGGTGCAATGTTAAATGAAAAGGGCATGATTTCCTAAGGTTAAGGGGGGGGGGGTTGTCTAACCTGTGGGAGCCTATGGGGAAAATCCATGTGTCAAACCTTAAAACCCCTATTTAGTTGAAGCAATTAATTCTGCGTAGGGGTGGGTGGCAGGATTTGCCCCACGTGGTTGCACTAGCTGGTTCTATCACACATGGGGGGGGAGTGGTCTCCTCATGTACTGCTTGGGCAGTTTTCCCTTCGCATAGAGAGAGAGAGATTGTTCCCTTTTTCCTTCTTGCACTCTTTTTCGGACTATGGAATGTTCCGGGCATTCATCATTGAATCGTGGTTGTTGTGAGTACATACACTGTGTTGGCTACATTGTTTACCTCATGCACTAGTCAGGGATTGTGCTCCCTACGGTGAGCTTTAAGAGTAGCCTAAGAGGCATGATTCCGACTGTGTAAGTTTTTTTCCTTCCTGCGCAGATGTTTTTCCCTATAGATATTGGGGATATGGATTTTTCCCATTTCTGACTATGTAAAGTGTCGTGGCTCCTTTGTTGAGAAGGGACCATTGTTTTCCCATGTTTACTGGCTGAGTCTAGACGATGTAATGTACTCCTACTTAGTTGTTGAACCATGGCTATTGTCTTCCCTGATCAGTGGTTGTTGGCCAATAATAACTCAGGGACTGTTTTCTCCTGTCAAAGCGGTAATTGTTGGTTTTGCTGCATCCATGTAGTGGTTGGTCTTCAGACTGTGTGGAGTGGGATTAAAGGCTGGGTATGCTTGAGAAACCTGGGATTGGGAACCACACAGATAGAGTTAGATGTCTAGCTTTCTTCTCCACAACGTTGGAAGAGCACTGGCAAGGGAAGTCAGGGCTTGAGGGACTAATTTTTGGTGTCGAGTGTGTGTGTGGGTGTCTTATAGGTCAAGATAGATCTGGTGTAGGTGTCCTTAGCTCTTCCATGATCTCACCAGCTTAGCATTTAGCTTCTTCCAGCTTCGTGATAGCCTGATAAGCCCTATTGTGTGGGATTGACTGGTTTGTGTACCTTGGCTTTGTGAAAGCCTGCTTAGTCCCTTATTCCTTGGGGAATCATTCCCACCTCAGGGGTGGCACTGTTGCTGAGAGATTGATGAGCACACTAGCCTATGGTTGGGTGGAACGTTATAGCGACATAGCTGGTTGTGGGACAAGTTCTTTATGAAATAAGTATCCTTGTCTATTTCTTGCCTGCAATTATCTCTACTGTTAATGAACTATGATGAACATGTGTATGAATGAATTTTGTTTTGCTTCCACTGAATATATGTATGGTTATGCATCTTAGTACTTTTGATGTTTTAAGCAACTTATGTATGTTCATGTTCATGGGGCTAGTTTCCCGGTCTATTTGATGGTTTAGTAGCATCCTCTTCACCGGTTAGAGGGTCAAGGACTTTACAAAGAGAGTCTCCTTTATCCTAGATGATGTAGAGATAACAAAACTTGCATCTAGAAAACTTGTAGCAAAAGGCCTTGCAAACCATCATGCAAAATCCTACGATTTGTCCCATTTTGTGGCAAATGAAAAGCCCACCGCATTACTCACTCATGGAAATGAAGTTAGTAGACTGTGGCATGAGAGGTTCGGAAACGTAAAATTCAAATGATTTCAGCAATTATAGAATAATTCTATGATTGAAGGCCTCTTGGTCATCAAATTTACCATTGGAATTTGTAAGGGTTGTGTTGTTGGAAAGCACGCTAGGCATAAGTTCGATCAGGGGAAGGCAAGCTGAGCATCATGCATCTTGGGACTGATACATTCTTATATTAGAGGTCCCATTCCTATCACATCCATAAATGGATCAAGGTACGTTCTGAATTTTATTGATTCCTTTTTGAGATGCACATGGGTCTTTTTTATCAAAAAGAAGTCAGAAGTCTTGGAAAAATTCACTGAATTGAAGGCCTTGATTGAGAATGCATTTGGAAAAAATATCAAGATTTTGAGATATGATAATGGTGGAGAGTATGTCAATGATTATTTACTGCATATATGTTCCCAAAGTGGTATTCATATCCAACATTAATTCCCCTACACTCCTCAACAGAACAGTGTAGCGGAGAGGAAGAATCGGTCTCTCAAGGAGATGACCATCTGTATGTTGGAATCAAAGAAGTTGGCTGAAAATTTGTGGGAATAATCCATGCATGCTGCAGCATATATTCAAAACATAGTACCATACTCATACATGAAATGTAATACCCATTTTCGAATCATATTTCGGACACAAGCCGGATGTGTCGAATCTGAGGGTGTTTGAGTCCACTGCATGGGCCCGAATTCCGCTTGATAAAAGGAGGGATTTGCAACCAAAAAGCATAGAATGTATGTTTATCAGATATATTGATAATATAAAGGTTTCAAGATTTTCTATATCAAAACAAAACAGATCATCATTGAAAGGAGTGTCAAGCTCGATGAGCCTATTCGGGAGGTAGAATTAGTGAAGGAGAAAAATGCTGAATTTCCTTTCTATTCTACTGAATATTTGGATGATGTAATTGGGGGTGATGACCCTGATTTGGATCCTCTAATTTATGATATTAGTTAAAAAAAAACATCATATTCTGAATCAGAACCTCAAGTACAAAATCATCTCCCAACTTGGGCTCGACAGACACTCTCCTCCGCAAGTGATGACATTGGAAATCTGGATGATCCAAGGAGAACCCGGTCTGATTTCCAAAGAGCAGGTATTGCACTCTCTTGTCCTGATTATTTTCTGTCCAAATATTTTTATTTGATGATAATTTCAGACCCTAAGTCTTATTACCATGCTCGGAAGAATCTGAGATGGAAAGTTGCCATGGATGAAGAGATGAATTCTCTTAAGAAAAACACTACTTGGGAGCTAGTTTCTCTTCCTTCGGGGAGGAAATTGGTTCAATGAAAGTGGGTGTTTTGGACTAAGGTTTATGCTGATAGAATAACCTACAAATATAAGGAAATTCTGGTAGAAAAATGTTTCTCCTAGGTCCAAGGTGTGGACTACCATGAGACCTTTGCACCGGTTGCAAAAATGGACTCCATCCACCTAGTTTTGGCAATTTCTGCATCTAAGCACTGGGAAGTACATCATATGGATGTTAATTATTCCTTTTTGCATGGATATTTTCATGAGGAGATATACATGAAGCAACTTGAGGGATACATTTTTTATCCATCTTTGGTTTTCAAGATAAAGAAGGCACTATATGGGTTAAAACAGGCCCCAAGAGAGTGGTATTCCAAGATGGATGCCTTCCTTCTCTCGCAAAAATTCCAAAGGTGTAAACTAGATATGAATGTGTATATACAGAAGTATGATGGTCATTTGATTATTATATTTTTATATGTTGATGAAAACTACACACCACAATGCATTTGAAATGACCAATTTGGGGCTCTTGAAGCAATTTCTGGGATGGGATAATGGTCACTCAGTACAAATACATATCAGACCTATTAGTCAAGTGTAAAATGGATGAATTTAAGGTTGGTCCATTCCCTTTCCAATTAGGGATCATCCTTGAAGAAGGAAAAAGAACATCTCCCATGGACTACACTATTTATCGACAACTAATAGGTATCTTTCTCTACTTGACTCATTCTCGGCCTAATATCTGTTATGCTATGAATTATATGTCAATATAGATGCAGCAGCCTCATGATATTCATTGGAAGGAAACCAATATGATCCTCCAGTATATTCAAGGAACCAAGACCTACAGCATTCACTATGTTGCAGACTTCGAGCTAGAGCTGGTTGGTTACAAAGATTCCGATTGGGCAGGTGATTATATTGTTCGGAAGTATACTTCCAGATATGTATTCATGTTTGTGGTGGCCCCATTTTTTGGTATAGAAAAAAGTAGGCCGTCGTAGCATTTTCTTCAGTAGAGGCCGAGTACCGAGGAGCGGTGAATGCTTGCATCCAAGCTGTTTGGTTGCAAGGCATTCTTTCATAGTTTGATCTTGGTAGTACTTTGTCCACTATCCTCTTTTGTGATAATCAAAGTGCTATTAATATATCCATAGATCCAGTTACCAGGTAGAGGACCAAGCATGTAGAAATACACATGCACTATATCAAGGAATTAGTGCATGACAGAAGCATAATTTTGTAATACTACCTGACTGATGAGCAGATTGCAAACATCTTCACCAAGATATTTTTAGAAAATAAGTTCACTTACCTCCATTCACTGTTGGGGGTGTGTTCATCAAGGTGATCAGACTACTTTCAGTGTTCAGCTTGAGGGGGGTTTTTTCCCACTAGGTTTTCCCTCTTTTCCTCACTTTGATTTATTTTTGAGCATTGTTTGAGTTTCATTATTGTATAGGGTGATCTATGTCCTTGTTGCTGGGGCCCTATCATTTCATGCACTTTATGTTTCTACTTCTCTTGAGTATAGCTTAAGGGGGGGTGTTGGAGACATTTACCCACCATGGACACTTAATTTGGTCAATTTGACCTTGTTAAACCACTATCCTAAGTTTATTGACTTAATCAGCATTAGATGAGCACACTATGAGATTAGCATTAGCACACTCGCACCTACCTTCAGTCAAGGAGGCCAACTAAGCCTTCTCCTTCATTTGGGGAGGCTAACTCGAGCACTCCAGGGGTGATCTGAGTGTCATAAATGCACCTAATTGCTAATTGATAGTTACAATAAGTTAAGCTAAGTGGTGAAGGTGCATCCATTCATTATATTGATTATTTTATTAATATTTAATGAACTGGAGTCAACATGGGTGCCTCCAATCAACTATGATGGCCAGTTTGACTTTAGTTAACCTCATTGGGGTTCATTGGAGTTAATGTTGCACTACCACCTGTTGGTTGGAATGCAGTGACACGTGTCTAAGCTACTTTTAGCTAGAATCAGTCATTTATTGCACTCCAACTTCAGTTAGGACTCAGTTGAGTCAATCAGGACTTGATCAGTTGGTTAACTAGTGTGTTGACTATGGCTTATAGTCAGTTAATCTAAACCCATTCATTCAATTTGAATGACCTCCTTGGGAATTCGAATTGTCTTGGAATTCATGCATCTTCCATGATCATTGTATTGTATTATTCATTATTCATTGATTATACAGAGCTGCTACTTCCATTGTAGCACCATTTTTCCAATTTTATGCTTAATTGTTTGAATTCTTTGTGAGACTGTGTTTTGAGTCCCTAGACCACTGTGACAAATTAATAGTCAGAGGGGTAACATGATGCCTGCAATACATTATAAATCCATCCCAGAAGTGGAGTGATGAAGAACGAGGTGGAAGAACTAGCCATCCATTAGTATAGTACAATAATCAATCTCTGCATATGATTGCAAATACATATAGTAGTCCCGGATATATAAGAGTACAATGGCGATGAATAGGCATGATATACAAAATGTGACATGTGTGGTCATCACCACTTACAATATATAATAGATTAGAATCTCCATGATGAATATATACAAAGGATCAAGATCTCCATGAAAGATGAAGATATATAATGGATGAAGATCTCCATACTGGATGAAGATATCTAACATACACTGGAATCAAGTCATGAGAGCTTAAATCTCATGAAAAATGGAATGATTAAGGAGGTACCATATATGGAATGCCACCAATATGGAAAGTATTCTACACAAACCGCTACTAGTACATGTCCTACCATGTGAATAGAGGTGTCAAGGTCAAACATAGTAGTCCATCATCTGATTATCGGTCATTGATATACCATTAACATACGTAAGATCACCCACCGATAATGAAAATGGGAATAAAGGTACTAGAGTGCAATATAGCAAGTGCGAATAAATGTGTTGAGGTTGAATACTTGGAAGAATCCATCAATGAGGGGACATTGATGTATTCCAAAAACTGTCGATGACGAGAGAACCTAACACTAATGATTGTAAGTCTCAAGGCACTGAAATGACTCTAGACTCCTATCCAAGAATAAATGATCTGAATTCGATCGGGTGGAATCCGCTGGAAGGGGGGCATTAAGGAATCCACCATCAACCAACATGAGGTACTCACCAATGTTGTATAATGTGGTAGGACTCAATAAAGATGTCCATGAACTAATACTAGTACCGAGAATGGCCGACATCCAAAGTCAAGACAATTGAGGAATGACTAACTCAGGATTCAACTTTCTTCAAACAAGAGAATAAAGGAAAATGGTGACTGATCGTAGGTAGCATAGAATCGATATACAAAACTGGGACATCTCTGTGACATAGGAGGCATCAACATAGGCTCCATAGGGACTGGAAGCTTAACTAGTTAGTGGAGATAAACTCAAATAAACGAGTACAGCTCCCAAAGTCAAACTATTTACCCAACAATGAAGGTGACACAACTTGACTGCTGCCAAAGATAACATCTTTTCCTATCCAACTTTTTTTTTGTTTTTTTTTGGACTTTTTCAGATATTTTGGAAAGCTTGAAAAAGAAAAAAAGTTCTTTATAGTTACAAATATAGGAGGAGATGAGTGTCAAGGGAAAAAAAAACTAGTTCCAAGTAGCAAAACATACCTATTCTCAATTCAAGGAAACATGTGCAGGATAACAACACTCGGGGGAAAGTCTCCTCCTGGTAACAAATGGGGTATTAAGCTACAAAAGATATATAAAAAGGCTCTTCTTGGAGATACATGAGACAAGCTCGAGCTATATTGCTGATACTCAAAGTCAGGGAAGTTGACGTAAGGATCAATAAGGAAAGAAAAACTTATGATAATGCAATTAAATCTTGACATATACAAGGGATTCCTAGGAAAATGGCCAGCATAAAGTTCAACAGGAGTATGAAGATCTTGCTCAAAGTAATGGCAGTACTATACAAAGGACTCACACACCCTAAAGGAGAAATGTCAGCATGGGCACCAAATGCAAAACAAGATCTAACTATGGTACCCATGTATGGGAAAGCTCTACCATTCAGAACATGTCACTTCTAAAAGCATCAAGAAGGTTCCATGACAAGATGGAATGGGTTTGTACCTAAGGTTAAGAGGAAACGGTCATAAGGTTATGCAAAGTGCAAATGGATGTGAAACCTAACCTAAATGTCAGTTTAGACATAATATCTGAAACAGACATGAACGGGTCGAAGACCTTGGAGAGACTGTGCAAAAAATGGACCCTACATGACAATAATATTAGTCCAAAACAACCCAAAATAGTCAATAAAGAGTCCAAAATATATGCTACAAGGAGGATTGATCATGACAACTACATTCAAAGGAAACAATGTGGTGGACGATAGGACATAAGAAGGAAAGTAAGGTTAAGACCCAACGTTCATGAATCCACTACCACCCCCATGAGGGTGACCACTGGTGTAAAGACCGAGAGTAGGGACTCAATATCCTCCACAAATGGATTAGAGGGAGGAATGTGACCACTCCCAAATCTATGAGCACAGTAAGGGGCTGTGATGCCCCCAATTCTGACTCTAGGGTCTGTACTAGGACCAAGGACGGGTGATAGGATACTAGGCATGCCAAAAATAAAAGGACCAAAATTCAAGAGATCATAAATATACTCAAGTAACCATGATCCCAAAGGCCAAATAGCACACAAAGAGCACACTCCTAAGAAAATATACAACAAAAATACAACCAAACCAAGGGGAGGATATGTGAGCTCCCGAATGTAGCAAGCATGTCTCACCTAGGAGAAGCTCGAAACTCCCATAAAATACAAGCGAAGGTATGTAACCAATTATAGTGGCCCTCAGTTTCAATTCATAAAGTGAATATGTTTTCCGACCTCTACCTGGACATGAAACCTACATATTAACCTCTACAAATACCCCCTCAATAACCTAGGTAAGGAAACTAAGGTCACCTCGATATAATCAATGCTCAGGTGGACAGTCGCAGGTGGGATTGACCATATGGGTAGGGTAGCAAAGCTCGAATCCTGAAATCACAACTAGTACCCCAAGGGTGCACTAGCCAATACCCCAAAGGCCCTAAAATACAAATACAACCCTGGAAATATATTCGATGCTAATCAATCACAATCAGGGGTCATCCCAATCATAATTGCTCACACTACCTCATGCTTAACTCCCTTGTAAGAGGAAGATCATGAGAAACACTAATTATATAAGGGATTTCACACTCTCACCTGGATAGACACCTAATTGTTTTGTTTAGTGGTCTTGAATAATTAACTCACAATGAACTATTCCAAGACCTTAAAACCTAGTCTTGTTGGTGCACCCTAGAATAGAAAAGAGTGTAATTCATTTCATTATGTGTTGATTTTAATTGGATTTATTACTCAAAGGGTAAATGGTGGTGCAACTAATGATTTTATGACACAACAAGAAGTAAAATGCACACCTAAAAATCAATGCAAATGTACTGTGTCGAATGAAAAACAGTGTATGCTACTACGTGAAGTGCAAAATTTTCCTTCAAGTGTATATGCATTCATTCGTATATGAAAATATGACTAATATTCACCAAGAAAACATAATGCAAGTACCATGCCAATGCAAAATGAAAAGAAGGCATAACTATGCGAAAAGAAAAATGTTTTTGTATTTTTGAATTAAATGAGATAAAAAGCAAAAATATGACTCTACCACCCTCAGACTTTGCAACCACTCACAGAAAGAAGCCAAGCAAAGTAGTAAGGTAAAATAAACCTAATGAACTAATCTCAAAACAAAAAATATAAAATGAAATGACAATAACGTTTTCAAAAATCAAATCAAAAGAATCTCTCGTCATAAACAGAGGGGAGATACAGACTCCAGAAGCATCAAAGAAGACTCGACAATCATCCAAACTCACCCAGCAACACTTAATCTTCCCAAAAAATCAAAAAATAAAGGCATACACGACTGTTCTCAGTAAACCTATGTACATATGCGATTATTCCAGGAAAACCTGTGTGTACACACGACCGTGAAAGCAAAACCCGCATACAAGAAGAAAAATATAGAAAAATAATCTAAAAGGACCAGCTAAGCCAAAATTTACTCCTACAGGACACTACTGGTCAATCATGTTCCCAGACCCGACACAACTGTTATGGAGAAAACAAAGCAATACAAGCACATTGAATTCCAAAAACCCCTAAATAAAAACAACTAGTAGCCTCCCCAATAGAGTTGCCAATTCTGTTACAGAGAAAACTTCCTATGGCTTCGGGTGTACCATAATAGATAGAGAAACTGCATAAATCAATCTCTTCCCAATATGTAATAGAAATAAAAAATCTAACACTAAATGATCTCGAATCATACCTTATTCTGGACGATTGAAGCAGATCCCTATTGAGCTTTTTCCAATCCCTCTTGCATTAGCAATTTACTCTCAACAACAGTAAACAAGGAAAGCATTCTATATAATATAGTGTTAGGCCTACTCTAGCATATATAATCAATAATTCATAAGCAATTAAACTCATCCATGGATTCAATATTCATTTAAAAACACATCATTGGACAGGAAAATATATTTCTATTAATAAAATCAGAGATTACATAAGTGACAACCTCTGTTGGCACGTCTGCGAACTGGAGAATCTGAGTCCACTTGGGCCTCCACCACCTCAATCCTCCATATCTTGATAGCAATATCACAAGAAAAGGCAAGCTTGAGAAGAACACAAAGTGATCCAAGGGACAAAGGGATGCAAACTCAAGCACAAGCAAGCTACAACAACAATGGACTATAGTTTTCTTTCTCTTAAATGCCTCTTCTTCAATGTATCCAAGGGGTTCCTTATACAGTGCTTCAATGGGGTAATGGAAGGTCAAATCCAAGTGATATTGAGTCATATGGAAGGCCAAGAGACAAGTGACTCGGATCCACATCAAGGAAAAGTCCAAAAATATTTGTCCTTATGCACACATCCTGATGTACGTGGGTTTAAGGGTAATATCCGTGTATATACGTGAGAAAGGGATTAATACTCACATACAACAAATAATATGTGTTTTAGTGATGATATTGGAAACATCAATGGTACAATAATGGTCCATGGGTTCCAAAGAGTCTCAAGAGGAAGAGGGAAGGACATAAAAGTGTGATCAACCATGTGTGGTAAAATCAGCTGTAACGGATGCCCCCTATTGTGTTAGGTCAGGGGGGTAACATGATGGAAAAAATACATTATAAATCCATCCTAGAAGTGGAGTGATGAAGAACCAGGTGGAAGAACCATCCATCCATCAGTATAGTATAATAATCAATCTCTACATATGACTACAAATACATATAGCAGTCCCAGATATATAAGAGTACAATGGCCATGAATAGGCATGATATACAAAATATGACATGTGTGGTCATCGAAACATACAATATATAATAGATTAGAATCTGCATGATGAAGATATACAAAGGATAAATCTCTCCATGAAAGATGAAGATATACAATGGATCAAGATCTCCATAACAGATGAAGATATCTGACATACACTGGAATCAAGTCACGAGAGCTAAAACCTCATGAACACTGGCACGGTCAAGGAGGTAGCGTATATGGAATGCCACCAATATGGAAATTTTTCTACACAAACTGCTACGAGTACATGTCCTACTATGCAAATAGAGGTGTCATGGTCAAACATAGTAGTCCATTGTCTGATTACTGGTCATTGATGTATACCGTTAACAAACGCGAGATCACCCACTGATAATGAAAATGGGAGTCAAGGTACTAGAGTGCAATATAACAAGTTTGAATAAATGTGTTGAAGTTGAACACTTGGAAGAATCCATTGATCAGGGGACGTTGATGTATTCCCAAAACTATTGATGGTGAGAGAACCTACCATTGACGACTGTAAGTCACAAGGAACTCAAATGACTCTAGACTTCTATCCCATAATAAATGATTTGAATTCAATGGGATGGAACCCACTGGAAGGAAGGCATTAAGGAATCCCCCATCATACAACATGAGGTACTCAACAACACTGTATAATATGGAAGGACTCAATCAAGATGTGCACAAACCAATACTAGTATCGAGAATGACCAAGATGAAATGTCAAGACAATTAAGGAATGGCCGACTCAGGCTTCAGCTTCCTTAAAAAAAGATAATAAAGGAAAACGGTGACTGACTGTAGGAAGCATAGACTTGATATACAAAACTTTGACATCTCTGTGACACAGGATGCATCAACATAGGCTCCATAGGGACTGGGATCTTAACTAGTCAGTGGAGATGAACTCAGAGAAATGAGTACAACTCATAATGTAAAACTATTAACCCAACCAACGGATGTGATATACAGTGCTCTATTTTAAAGTGACATGACTCGACTGCTGCCAAAGATAACATCTTTTCCTATATGGATTTTTGGTTTTTTAATCTTTTTTGGAATTTTTCAAATATTTTGAAAAGATTGAAAAAGAATAAAAGTGCTTTATAGTTACAAATCTAGGAGGAGACGAGTGTCAAGGGACAAATAAGCTAGTTCCAAGTATCAAAACATAGCTATGCTCAATGTAAGGAAACATGTGCAGGATAATGACACTTGGGGGAAAGTCTCCTCCCGGTAAGAAATGGGCTATCAAGCTGCAAAAGGAATCTAAAAAGGATCTACTTGGCTAGACATGAGACAAGATCAGGCTATATGGCTTATACTCAAAGTCAGGAAGGCCGAGGTAAGGCTCAATAAGGCAAGCAAAACTCATGATAATGCAATTACAACTTGACATATTCAAGGGAGTCCCAGGGAAATGGCCAACATAAAGGTCAAGAGGAGTATGAAGCTCTTGCTCTAATTCATGGAGGTACTATACAAAGGACTCCCAGACCCTAAAGGAGAAATGTCGGCATGGGAACCGAATGCAAAACCTTATCTAACTATGGTAGCCATGTATGGAAAATCTCTACCATTCATGACATGCCACTTCTAAAAGAAGTAAGAAAGTTCTGTAACAAGATGGAATGGGTTTGTACCTAAGGTTAAGATGAAACATTCATAAGATTATGCAATGTCCAAATGGATGTGAAACCTAACCTAAATGCCAGTTTACACATAATACTTGAAATACGCATGAATGGGTCAAACAAATCGGAGAGAGTGTGCAAAACATGGACCTTACATGATAATAATATTAGTCTAAAACAACCCAAAATAGTCAATAAAGAGTCCAAAATATAGTCTATAAGGAGGATTGATCATGACAACTACATTCAAAGGAAACAATGCGATGGATAATGGGACATAAGAAGGAAAGTAAGGTGAAGACCCAATGTTCACGAATCCACTACCACCCCCATGAGGGTGACCACTGGTGTAAATACCGAGAGTAGGGACTCAACATTGTCCACAAATGGATTAGAGGGTGAAATGTTACCACTCCCAAATCTATGAGCACGATAAGGGGCTGTGATTCCCTTAAGTCCGACACCAGGGTCCATACTAGGAGTAAGGATAGGTGATAGGATACCAAGCATGCCAAAAATAAACAGACTAAAACTCAAGAGAGCATAAACATACTCAAGTAACCACGATCCCAAAGGCCAACTAGTGCAGAAAGAGCACACTCCTAAGAAAATCTACAGTAAAATACAAGCAAACCAAGGGGAGGATTTGTGAGCTCCTGAATGTAGCAGGTATTTCTCACATAGGAGAGGCTTGAAACTCCCATACACTACAAGTGGAGGTACATAACCAATTATAGTGGCCCTCAGCTTCAACGCATAAAGAGACTATGTTGTCCGACCTCTACCTGGCCAAGACACCTGCAGAATAACCTTTGTAAATACCCCCTCAATAACCTAGATAAGGCTGTTAGGATTATTAATCCTCCTTTTTCCAATTTGTTCATATGTCTAAATCAAGAGTCATGTCTAAATCAGGAGTCCATCCAGTCTATTTTTAGTCACTAGCACCATTGGGTCCACTTGCCCTAATTGGGGCATATGTTTCAGTTAATAAAGTTGGGTGAACACTAATTGAGGCCTACTCCCACTGATTGCACTTGATTGCATCATTTTAGGAGCCTCCTAGACCAATCCATACAATTTAGGAGCCACTAGGAGTGCCGAAACCAACCAAGGTCGGTTCAGTTTAGTTGATGACTAGTCAAGCTAAGTTAGGAGTCAGTTATATTCAATTATAGTCATCTACATTCATTTAGCACTAGGTTTACATGGCTACACTCAGGAGGGGCACATTTCTCACCTACCATAGTCAGTTATCCTTAGTAAACACTGAACGTAACACTTGATTTTTGTTTTAGAACTCCGATGAACTCCAGTTATGGTTTAGACAAGGTCAGTTAACTATTGAGTCCTCCGATAGTGATTTAGACAAGGTCAGTTAACTATTGAGTCCTCCGATAGTGATTTAGACAAGGTCTTAGTTACCTACAATCAAGTAGAGTCTAATCAATTTGAAATTCCTCATGTGGATTCCAATTTCATGTGGCTATTAAATCCATTGTACTTCATTGTAAGTATTATCTAATTACCTTTTTTATTAATGAAAGCATTCACAGCTGCAAGCCATTTTTGCACTGTTTCATTTTTCAATTGTTGAGTAAATTGTGTGATCTATCTTGTGAGTTGTGTGTTTTTCCACAGATCTATGTGCTCAATTTAATATGGTATCAAAGCCTCAGTGGACAAGACACCTCTCCTCCACAGATCTCCAGCTGGATCATTTTTTTTTAGCAAATTGCTCCTTCCAGTACTGCACCAGAAGCGAAGAATTTACCACTTAATATCCCAAGTTATGAAATTCTTGATCAAGATTGCTTGATCAACTATGCTGGGTGTGAAGGAAATTCCAAAAGTGCATATTGTTGACCTTAATTTGTATGTTTGATTGTGTGGCAGGTTATCAATTCTTCTTACAGTATTCGCTACAAGCAGCCCTTTCTTCTCGCTTCATTCGCTACAGCAGCTCAGTCCTTCTTACTGCATTCAAAATGGTTCATCCAGTAGAGCCTCTCACTCCCTTTAACTATCGCTAGTGGAAGGAAGACATGGTGGTAATGCTCCAAACCAAGCATCTCTTCAGACTCATAGAAGAAACAGAGGCATTGACAGCTTTATATATTGACAAAGAAAAGTACTTGAACATGCTTGATGAAGCCCATGGAAACTTGTTCTCCTTAGTATCTAGAGATATTTGATTCCAAATCCAAGGATTGAAGACTCTCAAGGAGATTTGGGACAAGCTTCCCTCCTTATTTGATAAGAAGGATGAGATGAGGATCCATCAACTAGAAAATGATATGATCAATCTTAATCCATCCAACTTCGAATCACTGAATGAATTCTTCACAAAGTTCAAGAACCTGATATATCAGTTGAAGCAATGGAAAGTGGAGAAGGATGATGTTGGGAAATAGGGCAGACCCGGGTTTAAACCTTTTGTGTCGCACCAACAAAAGTCCCACAGTGTTGGCCCTTTCGGCAACAACCTGCGTGCAGGTTGCAGTCTCACCCGAAACAGCTATGGGATGCCGTAGAATCAGGTTTCTACAAGCAAAGAGGGGGATTACTGTACCTTAGCCTTTTAATAACCTTATTAAACAATAATGACAAGTTTCACCATTCATTCACATAAAACTTCGCAAATAAATAAACAGTCGTGACTTGCTCAACCCACTACAGGGAATTCACAGCGAAGCTAAATGTTAGCAGCGATCTAACTTATCAGATGTATACAGTTATTAATGCATAGAAGAAATAGAAACAGAAACAGCACAAGAAAACACAACACCGGATATAACGTGGTTCACCCCCAGTGTAGGGGCTACGTCCACAAACTGTGTTCTATTCAACTTGCTACAAAACCACAGTTTGATCTATGCACTCAGCTGCAGATCCTTTCTGTCCTCAAAAAGCCACGCACACAGCAGCAGGCCCCTGCGCACAAAGCTGCAGGTTTTTCCTTACAATCTTCTTTACAAACCCTCTGCGCACACAGCTGCAGAGGTCGTCCATGCACACAGCTGGGACGTAACCTTCTTCCACAAAACCAATCTTAGCTTCTCCTTAATCTTTCTTTCATCATAAAACCTAACCTATATTATTTACATAAGCGCTTATTTATACTGCGCATTTTTACAAAACCATGGTCTTAAACCATGGGCACCCAAAAAACCCTAAACCCTGGATTTAAACCACGGGTTTATTACAAAAAAGAGGGTTTTGACTTACCCTGACACCCCTAAGACTATCTTGACCCATAACTCTGCTTACCAACAGCCACGAAGTTACCACAACTAGTAATATTTAGGGTACGTGCCCCAACAGGCCCCTAAGACTCACTAGTGGCCCGTCCCGGGACACTCTACGAGGAATCTGGTGGGAGAATCTTCTGCGCGAGGGCCTAGAAACGACTGGTGAGATTATGCAGTATCTCATCAGTGGCTTTCTCCTTTTCCACCAGTTCCTGTAATACTGAAGAAGAGTCTGTGTCAGCCTTTTCCTGCACAAAAGTGTCATAGGTCTTCAAAAGTTTGAGCTGGCTCTCCGCAGTATTGCTCAATTCTAATGCTTCATCAACCAGGGGCTGTAACGCATTTTCCAGCATCATTACCTTCATCCTGCAGGACTCGATTTCCTGTTGAAGTTCCTTGCTGCGCTTTACTTTAGCCATCTTCTGCATAGGTGGCAGCGTCTTGATTTCTATTCTGACTACATCTAACTCATCCTGGCGCAACTTGATGGTTTCTTGAATCTTCCCTACATTTGGATGGTCCTGTAGGTTTTCCCATGCTTCCATGCTGTCTTCCATTAGTTTTGCGACACTAGCCACGTTGTCTGATATTTTTGTTGCTGAAGCCTTGATGTCCTGCTGGCGCTGTTCTCGGACCTCTGGTGGAGTCTCAGGAGGAATGCGCAGTTGAAGTTCTGCAATCTGTTGCTGGTGTTCTATCTTCATCCTTTCAACCTCGCTGCAGGACTGCTGGGCATAGTCTCTCAGCTTAGCAATTCTCTGCTCTGGTTCCTCTGCTTCCTGTATGTCGAAGTCAGAAAGACTCCGACATGCCTCGTCCAATGCTCGCATCAGCGTAGTTGTTGTCTGTTCAGCCTCTTTCTTTTGTTGTGTGATATCTTCTAGGCATGCTGCGAAGGTTTTGTTTTGTTTGATGGTGTCTTCCAATTGGACTTGTGACACTTGAGTTCGGGTATGGATCTCCTTTGTAATCGCGAGCTGACAGAGATGCAACTCTGACATAGACATCTTTGTATAATCAAGCTCCGCGGTTATATTCGTCTGGGGTCGAGAATCAGTGTCAGGCTATATCAGAGTTGCGCTTGATACCTGTCCCTTGGGATACCTGGGTGGCCATTGCCTAATATCCTGCTGCGTGGGTGCCATAGTGCTGCTTGTCGCAGTACTGGGCGCTGATTTTGCGGTTAGCTCTTTTAACTCCGATACCCTGTTTGTGATACCTGAGAGGCCGGCAAGATGTAGTTCCGCAAACTCTGACCATTTTTTAGTAAGCACTGTCATAGACTGTTCTAGAGCATGCTCCAGTGCATCCAGCGTGACAGTGGCTTCTTCCTCGATATCTTTGTCCTTCGATGCTTTTACCTTTTTGCGGGACTGTGGCTTGGTTACCTCAGCTACTTCTGGTGACTTGCGCTTCGTTGGTGGGGTAGGATCTGTTATGGTCTTGACCAAATCCTCATCCTGTTCATCCTGTTCATCCTATCCATCATCTCCACCTTGTCCATCGTCATTCATCTGCGAATCACTTAGGTCTTCGCTATCTTCCAATGGGCTTTGCGGCTGCGCCTGACTAGTACCTGCGCCAATATTGGTAGCTGGGGGAACCGGAATAGAGGGTTTTTTCCTTAAATATTTCATCCATTCGGCTGGCCATTGCTGAACGATCAACCTGATATCTGGTTCGGTGACTACATATGGTAATTTGAAGCATTGCTGTTGAGGATCTGCACGAGCTTGAATGAAAACATGATGCATGTCGGCACTAAAGTGCACGACGCCCTCGTATTGAGAGAACACTTCGTTGGTAAGTCGAGGTGTTCGCACAATCTCATAGTGAATACTCATAGCATAGAAGACGAACACAGTGTTCGTCATCTGCTGAGCTTCCTTATCTGAGGATATCCATAGGGAGGCATACCTCGCTGCCCCTGGCATGTCGGGGCTTATTTTGACAAACTGGGCTTTAGTGGGTTCTTTCCACCCAACTAATGCAATAAGGATTATAAGCCAGGAATAATGAAAAGGTCTACCTTTTTCTTGCGCATCGCGGGCATCCTCCAAAAACTCCTTTGCAAGATATCCGACCTAATTATAAGTATACCCCTCAGCGCAGTTCATAGCAATCCGGATAACTGGGGCAGGAATTTCAGTTGGCCTGCATTTCCGTATGAGTTTGCAGGCTAAGAGTTCAGCTGCAAACTGAATGGGCTGCTCCCGAATCGCGGAAGTGTGATACCCCCGTTTCCCTTTTGTCAGGACAAACCAATCCTTCATGGTTTGCGCGAGCTTTGTATCGTCATGTTTGGACGGAAATTCGGTTCCCGGATCAGGTCCTGCCATGGGTAAACCTGTGATCCTATGGATGAGGGCGGCGTCAATAGGAATTTTCTGGTCCCCTATCCATAAATAGCTGTCATGCACCAGGGCTAGTAACTGCTTGGCCACTACAGTCACATGTATGCCGCGTCCAAAATGGGGAATGTTAAATAGCTTGAGTAGGCCAGCTTTGTCCAGGCCCGCAGCCCATGTTTGCACTTCCAGTAGTGTGACCCTATGATCAGGGTACTTGACACGGTGCAAGTATTCTGTTGGTTCAAATTGTGGGAACTTTCCATGGTCATTGGTGTTGTGATCGCTGTACTTAAGCCGATCAATCTTCCCTGTCATACTTCCAATCAACTGTACTCCTGGTGGCAACGAGGGTGTGGCTAGTGTAAATTGCTTTATCCGATGGGGTAACATGGTGCCTGGGAGAACAGGTGGTAGATATGGTGGCCGTGGTGGTGGAATATTCTCCCTTCCCCCGGCCGGGGCCTGTGCGGTACCAGAGGGCTCCATAGGATGAGCCGTTGGTGTTTGCCCTGTTTGCTGCGGCCGGTCTTGGTTGCGCTTGGTGCGAATTTCAGTTCTAGACTTTTTCCTGGCAGACCGTGTCTACATCGTCCGTGGTGGTGCTGGAGGAGTGGATTCATAGTGAGCTATGGCAGGCAGCCGATTAGAGCAGGTGATCAAACCCTCTTGCTCGAATTCTCTGACCAAGGCGTCAATCTCGCATTCGGTGGTCATGGGTTCACTCAGAAATATTGAAGAAATGCAGGATGCAATTTTTCCTAACTTAGTCATCTTCTTATACATGCCATCAATCAAATCGGGGAGGACAGTGCATTGAAGGCACCAAATCTGACGAAAATCTTGTCCATGTGGAGCGCGATTGCCGGTACTGGTCTTAGTACAGTCATTTAAAGCAATTAAAATCCTACCGCCGCCAAATTGGCTGCCTCCCAACGGTCGGATTTTGAGCCTCGCCACATTTTTGGGCCGCGGCAGAATCATGGTTGAAGCCTCGGGGCAATAATCAACCTCGGCCCAATAGTGCCCTTCGACCCGACCGGGTAGTATCTGCAATAGGACTATTAGATTTGAGGCACTAGCGTCTTGGCTCTGCCCCTTGATTTGGTATCCAATTCCTGGATTATCAACATTTGCCTTGTCATGATTTCATCGGAAAGCTATATCTAGAACAGGACCACTTTTATTAATGGGAAATGCGATCAAAAAGCGATCCACAAGATCATCCCCACTTACAGTACTGTGGCGGAGCTCAACCTTCATATGCCCATTTTTCGCTATAGGGTCCAAGATATATATGAACTTATGCATCCACTCCTTACGAGGTGTGTTTTCCATTGTTGTATATTTCTACCTCAAATGTCCCTGAGGGATATTCCGCCCCTTGAACTTACTTCGCACTTCTTGAGCTTGCCTTATAACTTTGGGGCGCAAGAATTTCTGGCAGGTTCCCCGACGGGGCTGAGGCTTTGTATGATCGGTCCCCCATGCTGCTGTAGCTTCTATTGCTATTTCCAGATGCTGGGTGTTTTGTGACTGAGGTACTCATTCTAACATAGGTGCAATAATTTCTCTAGGGTCTGTCATCCCAACCTGTGCAGGAAATTCTCGAGGCTATGCGCTAATGCATTGAAGAGACTGAGTGATCTGCGCGCACCTATGGCCATGTAGCTCGTACAGTCGATGCTGCCAATTCTCCAGACCATCGTCTAAATCAGACATGCAGGAGCTATCACATTGCCAATCCATTACACCATCAGCATTAGGCTCGACATAATCTGCATCCTTGGCTGTGATGTTATAGATGTGGTCTAGAGTATCCTGCTCCCCTTCATCTCTGAGTGGTTCTATATATCTTTCTCCTTGGGATGGATCGAGGGGTATAATAACGCGCAAGCCATTTCCTTCGAAGGTCATCTATCTCCTTTTAAGGTTGATGATTGCAGCATTAGCCATGGCCCACTCAATTCCCAACAGGGCTGGGTAAGGGTTGGTGTCATCAATGATCTCAATAGCTTCAAAGTCTGCTAGAGTACTGACCCCATCGATGTCGATTGGGACACTAAGAAGTCTCCCTAGCGGTACAATCCTTTGCTGGTTAGCTAGTCGTAGTTGTATAGGTGACCAAACCAGGGAAGGCTTTCCCATTTGTCCCCAGGTCTGCTTGGGTAGGACATTAATGTCTGATCCAAGATCCAGGATGACATCGGTCATATCATATTCTCCTATCTGAACGTTCAACCTCATTTCCCTTCCTATTCTTCGGACACGACTAACAGTTTTCTCCTGATCAATTCCTCTCTGAGGGTCTGTGACAGCAAGAACTTTTTGCATCTCGTTTAGAGCGTTCTGATTGCGCAAGAGTTTCATACAGCTCTGCAAGAAAGAGGATAGTGTACTTACTTTATCCATCGAGGCCTCCTGTGGCTACGAAGCCTACTGATGTTGCCACGCAGGTATTTCTACAGCGCCAAGGTCAACATTATCCCACAGGGCCTTCTGGACTGGTGCGTGGTCCTTCGCAGGGCCAAGGGCTGGGACTTTCTTGGAGGCCTGTTGTGCGCACACCGTGGCAGGTTGCTTTGGCGAGTCTTGAGTATGTGTCGTAGCTCCACTCTGGGTGACCACATTGAGGGCTGGGGCAGGTCTTTTCTCCATGGAAATCAACTGAATACTTGGAGTAGGGCCACGGTTGTTTTCCTGAATCTTTGCGAGGAGCTGGGGGAACTGTTCAATCACATGGTCCACTGCACGTCAATACCGACAGGTCGTAGTGGGGTTCCAATAGTCACGAGCCAAGTGACCAACTTGGTTACAATTGTAACACACAACCTGGCCTCTACCTCTGCCGGTCATCCCACCACTGCTGCGACCGCCAAAAGCACCTCTTCTGGAGGTGCCGCCGCGGTAACCATAGCCATCATTATTCTGGGCTTCATTGTGGACTCGGTAGGCATCAGAGGTGCGCTCTCGCATAAGGTCATAGCTATGAAATTATTCTTCATTATGCCCAATGGACTTACAGAACTGGCAGTAGGGGTTTTTAAGAACTTGAACATATCTCTGAAGAAGATGGCAGTGCTCAGGGCGATGCTGGCCAGAGGTTCGGCAAATCTCACAATATAGAACACCGACATTGAATTGGGTGGGCGTACCCATTTTTAGATAGGTTCTGACCACGGGGCACTGGTCCCTATCGTGACCCTTGGACCGACATTGCGTACACCAGACCTCCTCTCGACTGGTTTTAGCTTTCTTCATGTCACAAAGTTCCAGGGCTATCGCTGCCAGCTGCGCTTGGATTTGAGCAAGACCAGAATCGTCTCCGACGGGAGCGGTCTCTAGCTTCATTGCGATTTCCAGAGCCTCTTGCTGGTCAGCAACCTTCTGTTGCATGAGCAGTGTTCTGATATGCGGCAATAACGAGGCGATAAACCATTCCTTGTGCTACGCAGGACTAATAGTGAAGCTCACTTGGTCTAATAAAACTTTGAATCTCTGGTCAAAGTCCCACACGGATTCGCCGCGCCGCTGTTGAATCTCTTTGAGTTCAGTGATGCTTTGCGATTATGATTTTGGTTTCTTAAATTCCTTAATGATGGCGGCCTTGATTTCATCCAAAGTGGGGTGCTGATTACTGGAGAATTTCATGAACCAGGTCAAATCCCGGTCGCGAAAGGAAGTAATGAGTTGCGCGGTTCTCACATCCAGGTTGGTAATACTCTTCGCGTTCCAGACAGCCTCACATAAAAACCAGAACTGTTCTGGATCTTCTAATTCCATTCCTTTGAAGATGGGCAGCTTAATGTCATCAGCTAGGTGGGCCATGGTGGTTCTGGGAGGATTGGGAGGGGGGCAGGACGTTGATGGGGGGGGATTTACGGGGGCAGGTTGACCTGTGGCCGGAATACTTGGACTTGGTTTCCTGTCACACTACGACCGAACTTTAGGGGTAACGAAGCGATGCTGGGGGGTAATAGGAGGGTTTTCTTTGGGGTCTGGTTGTGGAGGGTTTACAAGGGGAAATGCGGTGGCCTGTCCTGAGGAGTAGGATTCAAAATTTCTTTTGTACCTTTGCTCACTTCGTGGCAACCCACTTTGCGCGTCGAAAATATTCTCACTTGCAAACATATGTTAGTACTACTAAACTAGCAGTCTGACTCAAATAATAAGATACCCTTTTCAACCAATAGTATTTTAATCTTCAATCTTAAGGAATTTAAAAACTTACCACGGGGCCCTTTGAAAAAATGTTGTTCAGCTTCGCTGAAAGAAGTGCTTGTATCAATGGCAAACTCTGTCACGAAGGCCTCCAATGTGCGCGTCGTCCAGAAATCGACAGCGCAGGATACCTCGTTGTTCACGTGTTGCACAAGGTTGACCCTTGCGGGGGTCCACACAGGAATCCGTCAAGCTTGAAAGTTCGTCCTCCTCTCTGTTAACCTAGACAACCACTGGTGCAACTCTATGTGGAAACGACCAAAGAAAATTTCATAAGTATCACAAAAAACATACCGTTGTAAAAATTCACTTGCACTTCGACACGGATTCGTATTCTCTTGCTACGCGAATTTCAGACAAGTCTCAGCAAACTAATCGCCGATGTCCTTGACAGAGGGCCTCCAAAACATAGCCCCCGAGGTACAATGCAAACCCCTCTTGAGCAGGTACTGAGTTCAACCGGCAACGGAACCAATTTGTTGGGCAATAGGGCAGACCCGAGTTTAAACCTTTTGTGTCACACCAACAAAAGACCCACAGTGTTGGCCCTTTCAGCAACAACCTGCGCGCAGGTTGCAGTCTCACCCGAAACAGCTATGGGATGCCGCAGAATCAGGTTTCTCCAAGCAAAGAGGGGGATTACTGTACCTTATCCTTTTAATAACCTTATTAAACAATAATTACAAGTTTCACCATTCATTCACATACAACTTCGCAAATAAATAAACAGTCGTGACTTTCTCAACCCACTATAGGGAATTCACAGCGAAGCTAAATGTTAGCAGCGATCTAAATTATCAGATGTATACAGTTATTAATGCATAAAATAAATAGAAACAAAAAAAGCACAAGAAACCACAACACCGGATATAACGCGGTTCACCCCCAGTGTAGGGGCTACGTCCACAAACTGTGTTCTATTCAACTTGCTACAAAACCACAGTTTGATCTGCGCACTCAGCTGCAGATCCTTTCAGTCCTCAAAAAGCCGCGCACACAGCAGCAGGCCCCTGCGCACACAGCTGCAGGTTTTTCCCTACAATCTTCTTTACAAAACCCTCTGCGCACACAGCTGCAGAGGTCGTCCACGCACACAGCTGGGACTTAACCTTCTTCCACAAAACCAATCTTAGCTTTGCCTTAATCTTTCTTTCATCATAAAACCTAACCTATCTTCTTTACATAAGCGCTTATTTATACTATGCATTTTTACAAAACCATGGTCTTAAACCATGGGCACCCAAAAAACCCTAAACCCTGGATTTAAACCACGGGTTTATTACAAAAAAGAGGGTTTTGACTTACCCTGACACCCCTAAGACTATCTTGACCCATAACTCCGCTTACCAACAGCTGCGAAGTTACCACAACTAGTAATCTTAAGGGTACGCGCCCCAACAGATGAATATCAGCTCATCCTTTCCATTCTCACAAATCTCAATGCATACTACTTAGTCTTTGTATCCACCTTCCAAACAGTAAGGCTCACTACTCCAAATTGGAAAATTCCCACTCTTAATGCCTTCATCGAATCTCTTATTTCTAAGAATGATAAATTGATCCAAATGGGGATCATTTGATCTTCCAAAGATCTAGCTCTTGTTTCAAGAGGAGATAAGGTAGTGAATGACAAAGGGAAGCAAAGAGATGAGTCTCCTATGAAGAAAGAGCAGTCAAAAGAGCCTTCAGGTTCGAAGAGAAGCAAGAATAATGACAAAGGAAAGGTCCTCTGCTCTTAATGTGGTAGTGGATTTCATTTAGAAAGCTCCTGTATGAGAAGACAACTTGATGAAATGGCTCTTCTTTTGAGGAAACATAACATTTCTGTACCTGCTAGCACAAGGAAGGATTAATTTGAAGAATAATATGAAGAATACCAAAGGAAAGGCCATGCACTGAAGGCTTGTTGCACATCAGCACATGTCTTCCTCATTGATTCTGGAGCTTCCAACCATATGGATGCATCTAAAGAATCATTCTCTTCATTTCAGTCCTTTGATGGTCCTAGTATTCAGATGGGTAATAACAGTAAAGTCAAAACAAAAGGGAAGGGATCTATCAAGCTTGAACATGGAAGGTTCAAAGATGTGCTATTTGTTCCCTCCCTAGACTCAAACCTGTTATTTGTCTATCAGATGACCCATACTGGATCTCTAAAGTGAGTGATCTTTGGTCCTGACTCAGTGGAGATCACAGATATCTCTACTGGGAGCATCATAGCGAAGGGTGCTGCAAATCATGCTTCAAAATCATATGAGTTCTCACATTTCATGCCTCCTTCAGAACCAGTGCACTCTTAGCAGCCACTTGCAAGGGAAGTTAAAATCATTGCAACTACTTCTTTTATAGCTTCTACTAGTATTGCAGATCTATCTTTATCAGTTTATGAGATTGAGATTCAGGGTGACTCAGATCTAGACTCAGTCTGTACTTCCAAAATGGAAGCTAGGAAGATGATTGGAAACTCACTTCACACTTAGAAAGGAAAGACCCTTGCGCTATGCCATGCAATATTACCTCCTTTAGAGAGATGCAATAGACTCCCTGTAAAATGCTCTATGCAAAGGGCTCAGTCTCACTACATTCAGAAGAATGGATATGATCATACACCTCTTCATCTAGCAAGAGACAAAGGTTACATTCCTCTTTCCTTCCATCATGATTTTTGGAGAAGAAAGAGAAGTCTACATGCCAGGCCCCAGAATACCTGTGCAAAACACACCATGCATGATGCTTCTCTACCTCACAAAGATGAAGATTGCAGCAACATATTTTCAAGTTTTTCAAACTTGAGACCTGATTCTACCTGCTTAGATAGAGGGGGGAGTTTTTCCCATGTGATTTTTTCCCTAGCTCCTTGTATTATGCAGTTACTTTATTTTACTTAATGTAATGGGTGACCTATGGTATTAGTTTCCAGGGACCACAGATTGTCCAAGTTAGCATTTATGGGGGGTGTTAGGATTATTAATCCTCCCTTGTCAAATTTGGTCATATGTCTAAATCAGGAGTCCATCAAGTCTATTTTTAGTCACTAGCACCATTGGGTCCACCTGGCCTACTTGGGGCAAATGTTTTAGTTACTAAAGTGTGGGGAACACTAATTGCGGCCTAATGCCACTGATTGAATTTGATTGCATCAGTTTGGGAGCCTCCTAGACCAATCCCTACAATTTAGGAGCCATTAGGAGTGCCAAAACCAACCAAGGTCAGTTCAGTTCAGTTGATGACTAGTCAAGCTAAGTTAGGAGTCAGTTACATTCAATTATAGTCCTCTACATTCAGTTAGCACTAGGTTTACATGGCTGCACTCAGGATGGGTGCATTTCTCACCTACCATAGTAAGTTATCCTTAGTCAACACTGAGTGTAACACTTGAGTTGTGTTTTAGAACTCCGATGAACTTCGGTTATGGTTTAGACAAGGTCAGTTAACTATTGAGTCCTTCAATAGTGATTTAGACAAAGTCTTAGTTACCTACAGTCAAGTAGAGTCTAATCAATTCGAATTTCCTCATGTGGATTCGAATTGAATGTGGCTATTAAATCCATCGTAATTCATTGTAATTATTATCTAATTAACTTTTTTATTAATGAAATCATTCACAATTGTCAGCCATTTTTGCACTGTTTCATTCTTCAATTGCTGAGTAAATTGTGTGATCTATCTTATGAGTTGTGTGTTTGTCCATAGATCTATGTGCTTAATTTAATATGGTATCAGAGCCTCGACAGACAAGACACCTATCCTCCTCAGATCTCCAGCTGGATCATTTTTTTTAGCAAATTGCTCTTTCTAGTACTACACCAGAAGCAGAGAATTTACCACTTAATATCCCAAGTTAGGAAATTGTTGATCAAGATTGTTTGATCAACTATGTTCAGTGTGAAGGAAATTCCAAAAGCAGAAACTTTTGACCTTAATTTGTATGTTTTATTGTGTGGTAGGTTATCATCTCTTCTTACAGTATTCTCTACAAGCAGCCCTTTCTTCTCACTGCATTCACTACAGCAGCTCAGTCCTTCTTACTGCATTCAAAATGGTTCATCCAGTAGATCCTCTCACTCCCTTCAACTATCACTAGTGGAAGGAAGACATGGTGGTAATGCTCTGCACCAAGCAGATCTTCAGACTCATAGAAGAAATAAACGCAGTGCTAGCTTTAGATAATGACAAAGAAAAGTACTTGAACGGGCTTGATGAAGCCCATGGAAACTTGTTCTCCTCATTCTCTAGAGATCTTTGATTCTACATCCAAGGATTGAAGACTCCCAAGGAGATTTGGGACAATATTGCCTCCTTATTTGATAAGCAGGATGAGATGAGGATCCATCAGCTAGAAAATGATCTGATCACTCGTAGTCCATCCAACTTTGAATCACTGAATGAATTCTTCACAAAGTTCAAGAACCTGATATATCAGTTGAAGCAATGCAAAGTGGAGAAAGATGAAGATCAGCTCATCCCTGCCATTCTCACAAAGCTCAATGCGTACTACTCAATCTTTGTATCCACCTTCCAAATAGTAAGGCTCACTAGTCCAAATTGGAAGATGTCCACTCTTAATGCCTTCATCCAATCTCTTATTTCTGAGAATGATAAATTGATCCAAATGGGGATCATTCGATCTTCCAAATATCTAGCTCTAGTTTCAAGAGGAGATAAGGTAGCGAATGACAAAGGGAAGAAAAGAGATGAGTATCCTGTGAAGAAAGAGTAGTCAAAAGAGCCTTCAAGTTCAAAGAGAAGTAAGAAGAATGGCAAAGGAAAGGTCCTCTGCTCATAATGTGGAAGGGGATTTCATTCAAAAATATCCTGTATGAGAAGACAACTTGATGAAATGGCTCTTCTTTTGAATAAACATAACATTTATGTACCTACTAGTGCAAGGAAGGATTACTTTGAAGAAGAAGATGTAGAATACCAAAGGAAAGGCCATGCACTAAAGTCTTGCTGCACATCAGCACATGTCTTCCTCATTGATTCTAGAGCTTCCAACCATATGGCTGCATCCAGAGAATCATTTTCTTCTTTTCAATCCTTTGATGGTCCTAGTATTTATATGGGCAATAATGGTAAATTAAAAACAAAAGGGAAGGGATCTATCGAGATTGAACATGGAAGGTTCAAAGATGTGCTATTTTTTCCCTCCCTAGATTCAAACATATTATCTGTCTATCAGATGACCCATACTAGATCTGGAAAACAAGTGACCTTTGGTCCTAACTTAATGGAGATCATAGATATCTCTACTAGGAGCATCATAGCGAAGGGTGCTGCAAATAATGCTTCAAAATCATATGAGTTCTCACATTTCATACCTCCTTCAGAACCAGTGCCCTCTCAGCAGCCACTTGCAAGGGAAGGTAAAATCATTACATCTACTTCTTTTACAGCTTCTACTAGTATTGTAGATCTATCTTTATCTGTTTATCAGATTTAGATTCAGGGTGACTTAGATCTAGATTCAATCCCTACTTCCAAAATGGAAGCTAGGAAGATGATTGGAAACTCACCTAACACTCAGAAAGGAAAGACCCTTGCGCTATGCCATGCAATCCTACCTCCTTCAGAGAGATGCAATAGACTTTCTGTAAGATGCTATATGGAAAGGGCTCAGTATCACTACATTCAGAAGAATGGATATGATCATACACCTCTTCATCCAGCAAGTGACAAAGGTTACATTCCTCCTTCCTTCCATCATCATTTTTGGAGAAGAAGGAGAAGTCTACATTCCAGGCCCCAAAATACCTATGCACAACACACCATGCATGCTGCTTCGCTACCTCACATAGATGAAGATTGCAGCAACATATTTTCAAGTTTTTCAAACTTGATACTTGATTCTACCTGCTTAGATAGAGAGGGGATTTTTTCCCACGTGTTTTTTTCCCCATCTCCTTGTATTAAGCAATTAATTTATTTTACTTAATGCAATGGGTGACCTATGGTCTTAGTTTCCAGGGCCCACAGATTTTCCAAGTTATCATTTAGGGGGGGTGTTAGGATTATTAATCCTCTCTTGTCCAATTTGGTCATATGTCTAAATCAGGAGTCCATCAAGTCTATTTTTAGTCACTAGCACCATTGGGTCAACTTGGCCTAATTGGGGCACATGTTTCAGTTACTAAAGTGTGGGGAACACTAATTGAGGCCTACTACCACTGATTGCACTTGATTTCATTAGTTTAGGAGCCTCCGAGACCAATCCCTACAATTTAGGAGCCACTGGGAGTGCCGAAACCAACTAAGGTCAGTTCAGTTCAGTTGATGACTAATAAAGCTAAGTTAGGAGTCCGTTACATTCAGTTATAGTCCTCTACATTTAGTTAGTGCTAGGTTTACATGGCTTCACTTAGGAGGGGCGCATTTCTCACCTACCATAGTTAGCTAGCCTTAGTCAACACTGAATGTAATACTTGAGTTGTGTTTTATAACTCCGATGAACTCCGGTTATGGTTTAGACAAGGTCAGTTAACTATTGAGTCCTTCGATAGTGATTTAGACAAGGCCTTAGTTACCTATAGTCAATTAGAGTCTAATCAATTTGAATTTCCTCATCTGGATTTGAATTGCATGTGGCTATTAAATCCATTGTACTTAATTATAATTATTATTTAATTACCTTTTTTATTAATGAAAGCATTCATAGCTGCAAGCCATTTTTGCACTGTTTCATTCTTCAATTGCTGAGTAAATTGTATGATCTATCTTGTGAGTTGTGTGTTTGTCCACAGATCTATGTGCTCAATTTAATAAAGGAAACTAAGGTCACCTTTATATAATCAATGCTCAGGTGGACAGTCGCAGGAGATATTGACCATATGGGTAGGGTAGCAAATCCCGAAGCCTGAAAGCACAACTAGTACCCCAGGGCTACACTAGACAATACCTCAAAGGCCCCCAAATACAAATACAATCCTAGAAGTATCTCTGGTGCTAATCAGTCAAAATCAAGGGTCATCCAAATCATAATTGCTCACACTGCCTCATGCTTAACTCCCTTGTAAGAGGAGGATCCTAAGAAACACTAATTATATAAAGGATTTCACACTCTCACCTGGATAGACACCTAATTTTTTTGTTTAGTGGTCTTGGAGAATTAACTCACAATGAACTATTCCAAGACCCTAAACCTAGTCTTGTTTGTTCACCCTAGAAAAGAAAAGAGTGTAATTCATTTTATTATGCATTGATTTTAATTGGCTTTATTACTGAAAGGGTAAATGGTCATGCAACTAATGATGTTATGAAACAACAAGAAGTAAAATGCACACCTAACAATCAATGCAAATGCACCATGTCGAATGAAAAAAATGGTATGCTACAACATGAAGTCCAAATTTTCCTTCAAATGTATATGCAATCATTCCTATATGAAAATATGACTACTATTCACCAAGCAAACCTAATGAAAGTACCATGCCAATGCAAAATGCAAAGAATTCATAGCTATGCAAAAAGAAAAATGTTTTTGTATTTTTGAATTAAATGAGATAAAAGTAAAAAATATGACTCTATCACCCTCAAACTTTGCAACCACACATAGGCAACAGCTAAGCAAAGTACTAATGTAAAAGAGACGTAATGCACTAATCTCAAAACAAAAAATAGAAAATGAAATGACAAGAACATTTTCAAAAGTCAAATCAAAAGAGTCTCTGGTAAGAAATAGAGGGGAGATACATACTCCAGAAGCATAAAAGAAGACTCAACAATCATCCAAACTCACCCTGCAACCCTTAATCTTCCCAAAAAGCAAAAAAATAGGGCATACGTGACTTTCCTCAATAAACCTGCGTACAAATGTGACTATTCTAGGAAAACCCACATGTACACGTGACTGTGAAAGTAAAACCTATGTACAAGAAGAAAAAGATAGAAAAATAAGGTAAAAGGACTAGCTAAGACAAAATGTATTCCTACAGGACACTACTGGGAAATCATGCCCCCAGAACCAACATAGATGTTACGAATAAATCAAAGCAATACAAGCACATTGAATGTCGAAAACCCCTAAAGAAAAATAACTAGGAACCTTGCCAGCAGAGTCACCAACTCTGTTGTGAAGAAAACTTTCTATGGATTGGGGTGTACCACAATAGACATAGAAACCGCAAAAATCAATCCCTTCCCAATATTCAAGAGAAATAAAAAATCTAACACTAAAGGATCTTGAATCATACCTTATTCTAAACGGTTGAAGTAGATCCCCGTTGAGCCTTTTCCAATCCCGCTTGCGTTAGCAATTTACTCTCAACAACAATAAACAAGGCAAGCATGGTATATAATACAGTATTAGACCTACTCTAGCATATATAATCAATAATGCATAAGCAATTAAACGCATCCATGGATTCAATATTCATTTAAAAACACATCATTGGATAGGAAAATCTATTTCTATTAATAAAATCGAAGATTACATAAGTTACAACCTCTATTGGCACGTCTGCGAACCGGAGAAACTGATTCCTCCACTTGGGCCTCCACCACCTCAATCCTCCATCTCTCAATAGAAAGCTCACAAGAAAAGGAAATCTTGGGAAAAACACAAAGTGCTCCAAGGGACAAAGGGATGCAGACTCAAGTACAAGCAAGATACGACAACAATGGACTATAGATTTCTTGCTCTTCAATTCCTCTTCTTCAATGTATCCAAGTGGTCCCTTATATAATGCTTCAATGGGGTAATGGAAGGTCAAATCTAAGTGATCTCGAGGCATATGGAATGCCAAGAGACAAGTGACACATATCCACATCAAGGAAAACTCCAAAAATATTTGGACTTATGCACACATCTTGATGTACATAGGTTTAAGGGTAATATCCATGCATTTATGTGAGAAAGGGATTAAAAGTCACGTACAACAAATGATAGGTGTTTTTAGGGATTATATTGGAAACATCAAAGGTACAATAATGGTCCATGGGGTCCAAAGAGTCTCTACAGGGACATGGAAGGCCATAAAAGTGTGATCAACCATGTGTGGTAAAATCATTTGTAACAAGAGTTGTTAACCAATGCGAGATATTCCACCTTTAATGTTAATGGAAATCAAGGCACTTGGTACATCCTAACAGTCATGAATAGAGTTGTTGGAGTCGAATGAACTATAGAATTCTCTTTCCAAGAAACAATAATGAATTTCCTTCACAAATAACAAGGATTTCTACCATTAAGGCATGCAGGATCCAAGGTACCTAAGAATGTCTCAAGCTTTAGACCCATAAATTGTTTTGGATTCGATGGGTTGAAACTTGCTAAAAGGAGAGCCTTAATAAATCTCCCATCATCTAGCTGAGCACATAACAAAAGATAATTTTTGCAGAAATGAAGTATCATCAACAACTTTATTATGGAGACTAGCTAGCCACTCTCCTGGTCTTCTAAATAGACTCTTGCTAGACTGTGCCAGAAAACTTCTTTTCACAGTAGAGCTTTATTTTTTCTTTACTTTTTTCCTCTTTTATTATATTTTTTTTATTCCCTAAACTACCCTATACTACTAGAAGTATAAATATTATTTCAAGTGTATGAGTACTTCTAGTGTAACCACCTATGAGGAAGGATTTTTAAAACATTCTTGTTCACATAATGTATATGAACAAATACCATAACATGAGGAACCAACTTTTCATATGATCTGGTTTTCAAAAATTATTGAAGAGTAAAAGGCTGGGATAGAAAAACTGACTCAGTCCACGACTTAGTAAATTCTTGAATAGCTTGGCTTTGTTCTTTAATTTCCTCAATTTCCAAGCCTAGTTGATATTCTTCCTCTGGTACCTGGCAAGCAAGAAATTTTGTAATTTCAGGTTCTAGTTGTTCTTCTCCTTTAACTACTTTCCCTGATTCTTGAGCTCCATCATCAAATAAGAAATGAAAAATGTGTAGGTCAGGATCTTCATGCTAAGGATACTTATAAATCTGCTGCCCAATTTGGAATATATATTCCTCTCCAGATATGGATCTGATACTACAACAAGGATTGAAGAAACCCTTTGTAGTAATAAGGCCTTCTCTACTCAACAAATCTTTGATCAACTTTAAACTTGTATTGGTTCAAATGTCATGATTCACAGGTGTGTTAGTAACATGGTTCTTACAACACCCAATTGTAAAATTTGTATTTTAAAACTATTTATATAAAACAGGAAATCAAATGCATTTAGTGCCGAAATGTAAAATTAACCTAGAAGCAAAGAAACTAAAATTAAATGAGTGTAAAACTGGCCAAATATCTAGATAATCTAATATGCAATCAAAAATTAAAATGAAAGTAATCCAAATCTATACTATAAAACCATAAACATCGTACTTGAAGGAAATCCTACTATTTATTGAAGACAAAAAACATCTTGCATACTATTAAAAGGAAAAAGATACACTTATATCAAAGAATTTTTTTGAAAATAGATATGCTTGAAACTAACTATGTGAGAGTAAACTATCTACATTTGCAGAAATAGAAACATTATAAATAAATCAAACAAAATTGTGCACAAAAAAGGAGAAATAAGGTTTTTGGGGTAACCCACTATAGTGGATGTGTAGGTTCTTACCTCTTGTCTTACCTTTCTCCCCTCCCGTTTATTGTATAATATAAAAAAAAACCTATCTAGACTATAATCCTTTTAGCGCCTCCTCGGCAACGTCGCCAAAAATGTCGGGCCTAAATATGCACTATCTAATATAACAGTTTATTTTCAACCCGGGAAGGTAACTTGTGAGATGTAAACACAGTATATGCAGAATTAAGGCCTATCATAATCTAATCTATTCTAAACTAGATTATTCTAATCTACAAAATTATTCAAAATGTGTAATAAAAATATTTCTAATCTATCAATGATCAAACTTATCCAAATGTAAAGCCCTAATATTACTTAGAATACTCTCACATCTACCAAACATTCAAATTTAAATTCATGTCTTATCCTAGTTATAGAGATGAAAATACTCTTAAATTAACTTCAAAATAATTCTAAGACTGAAGCATAACCTAGGAACTATCTAACATAACTCAGAAACTTGAATAAACAGAAAACTATCTGTAAACATAGAAAACATAATAAGTTATAGAAAGTGAACTAAGACACAGAAAACAGAGTAAGTTGCAGAAAGAAAAATTATGAAGTTTATGTATCATTTAACAATTTAAAAGCTTTTATTACATTAACGTATTTTTAAGAACTACTATTATAGAACTTACTGATTCATCTTAAAAATGAACTGTTTCTGTGATCAAAACTATTTCAAACCAACTTGTATTTCAAAACTAGAGAAGAATAACTATAATTTGCAGAATGAATACAATTAATCTTTAAAAGCAGAATTGAATAATATTAAAGCTTTAAACCATAACAAAAATGAATACCATCTATATATCCTACAATTTAAAGGAAAATACAATAAAGTTTATTTTATTGGGAACCAAGTTTTACAAAGTTAAGGTATGACGTTCAAACTCAGAATTTGAATCTACAACAAAACAAATCAGACTTACATTACTAAGTATTTCAAACAGTATTTTTAAAATTCTACTATTACTCGAGATCGATTATAAAATGACAAGTACTATGAATATTAGCTCATTACAATAAATAAAATATGATTCCTAAAGTTAATTGATCCAACACAATTCTTATTTCTAATGGAAACAAAAACAACTTGTTATAGCGGATTTCACCACTCCAGGTGAATCACGCTTTGTATGGCCTTCCCCTATCCTGCTGCAGACTCCTTAGACCCCATGGACCATTTTTTGTCCTTTGATGTTTCCTTGATCATCCCTAAAAACATATGAAAAATGATACACACGAATTTTAAACCTATAAGCGCATATATACATGGGTTTGACCACTAAAACTGTGTACATCGGGATGTGTGCATAATCCAAATCCTTTTGGAGTTTTACTTGACATGGATCCGACTCATTTGACTCCTGGCTTTCCCTATGCCTTGAGATCACTTGGATTCGACCTTTCATTATCCCTTTGGAATCTATATAAGGAATCCCTTGGTACATTGAAGGAAAGAAGAGAGAATTGAGAGCAAAGAAACTATAGTCCATTGTTGCCGGAACTTATGCTTGAGTCTGCATCCCTTTGTCGCTTGGAGCACTAGTGTGTTCTTCCCAAGCTTTCCTTTTGCTTGTGAGCTTGCTATCGAGAGATGGAGGATTGAGGTGGTGGAGGCCCAAGTGGGGGATTCAGTTTCTCTAGTTCACAGATGTGCCATCAGAGGTTTTACCTTGTAATTGTAGAAATTCAGGCCAGCAATAGATTAATTTTACCCACAACAATTATCAATTGATCATGCAAAATTGCTAACAATGGAGACTGAATATGGAGCTGTAACACAAAATTATATTAACTAAGTGTACAATAGCCAAACCTATAATAACATAGGTTTCTAAATATATAGAATACATCAAGAGATCGAATGCATAAGGAGGCATCCAAAACTAGCATAAAGTAGGCTTACCCAAAATAGGCAAATCCCCCATAGGTGTAAAAAGCTGATCCCATATCTGTCATGAGGCTCACAAATTGGCAAGGGAGCATGGGCAAGCTAATGATTGGTGGAATGGCATCTCATACATGCTTTTGCATGGAGGAAAGAGTGGAGGATAAAAGGGGCAAAAAACAAGTTCACCTCACCTAGTCTTGCTTTCCTATGTGCCTTAAAACACTGAAAAAGCAGGCAATAAAGAAGAAAAAGAAGAAGGGTGCCTAGGAGGCCAGGAATAAAGCATATTTGATTCCTAAGGCTTTCCCAAGCACTACATGAGTCAAATATGGCAAGTTTGACCTCTATGGATAGGCAATTAGCAACTTGCACATGGTGGGACTCATGAACTAGGCAAATAAGACAAAAATAAATGAATTAATGTCTAAGTGGGTAATACTATGGGTTTGATTATTCTGACACCCCACCTTAAGCCTGAATTTATGAGTAATAAATCAAAAATATAGGGCCTAGCAACAAGGCTTAGTCACCCTTTTACATACTGCAAGTCCATATGAAACAAGGAAAGAGGCAAAACCAACTTGGGAAAATCCTCCCTTAAACATGGACTGTAAAACAAAATTGTAGAATCTTGTCTCCACTCATGCCTTTACAGCATGATCAGAAATCCCCAGTAGTGATTTGAGATTGCTGAAGGTCTTCTCACAAAATGCTTTGGTGAAGATATCAACTACTTGTTCTGAAGATGAACAGAAGAGTAGGTGAATGGTGCCATCATGCACAAGCTCTCTGATGTAGTGCATGTGAATCTCAATGTGTCTGGTTCTATGCTTCTGAACTGGATCTTTTTATATTCGAATGGTACTCTGGTTATCACAGTAGATGGTAGTTGATTACTCAGGTTCGAAACCACACTCTCCAAGTAAACCCTGCAACCATAAACACTGAGTTGTTGCATTAACAACTCCTCTGTACTCAGCTTCTGTAGATGAGAGTGCAATGACACTCTGTTTCTTGCTTGACCAGATGATTGGCCCTTCTACAAGCATGAACACATACCCTGAAGTGGACTTTTTTTCTGTGCTATCACCTTCCCAATCACTGTCAGTAAATCCAATCAAATCAAGATCAGATTTTGCCTTATAGAAGATCCCATGTGTCCTTATTCCCTGAACAAAGTTAAGGATCCTTTTGGCTGCTTTCCAATGGATCTCATGAGCTTGATCCATGAATCTAGAAGCCACACTTACTGCATAACAAATATCAGGTCGATTATGTGTCAAATACAATAAACATCCAATCAATTGTATATACAGTGTATTGTTTACCATCGGTGGAGAATAATCTTCCTCCAGCTTTACTCCTGAAAGGAAAGGAGTTTTGCTTGCTTTGCAGTCTTGAATTCTGAATTTGATCAGAAAATCCAAGGCATACTTGGACTGGTGCACCTTTATTCCATATTTGGTTTGAGCAATCTCAAGCCCTAGAAATTGACTTAAGAGCCCCAAATCTGTCATGGAGAAGGCTTGGCTCATAGCTCCTTTTAAGGAAGCAATCTCAGCCTGTGAGCTTCTTGTAATGAGGAGGTCATCAACATATAACAAAATGATCATTAATGAACCATTAAAAGACTTCAAATAGACTTTTGGATCTGATTTGCACCGAACAAAATTCAGAGATAGCAAGAAGCTATCTATCTTGGCATACCAAGCCCTGGGGGCTTGCTTTAGCCCATACAATGACTTTCTCAACCTGCACACAAGAAAAGGGTTAGTAGAAAAAACTTGAGGCTGCTGCATATATATCTCCTTAGTGATATATCCATTCAGAAAGGCACATTTTACATCCATGTGATGTACCTCCCATTGCCTTGAGGCTGCAATGGCTAGAGCTAGCCTGATGGAGTCCATTTTTGCCACTGGGGAAAAGGTCTCATTGTAATCAATGCCATGAACCTGTGAGTAGCCTTTAGCTACCAATATATCCTTGTACTTTAGTGGTGAACCATCAGCAGAAAATTTGGTCTTATAGACCCACTTACACTGTACTAGTTTTGTCCCTGGAGGAAGATCCACTAGCTCCCATGTGTTGCTCTTCTGGAGTGAACTGAACTCCTCCTTCATGGTAGCTTTCCATCTTGGATCTATTGCTGATTATTCATATGTTTGAGGATCATACTCCACCATAAAATATCATTTTTCAGCAAACATAGGATCCTTCATGCACAGACCACTCTCAAATTGAGATCTAGTCCTCCTTGGGTCATTGGGATCCCCAGCTAGCTCACCTGTTGCATGTAGTGTCTTAGCTGCCCATTTAGGCCTTGTGGGGCTGTTTGGGTCTTCAATAAACTCATATCCATCAGACAAATTAGAATCAGCATGTTCAACAAACTCTTTACTTACTTCTTGAGGTTCAGGTGGTGAAGAGGCTTCACCAATTTCCACTTCTGCAAGGGGTTCTTCTTCAAACTGAACAAACCTTTCAATGAAGGCTTTGTTTGTGCTCAAGTTTATCAACTTGTACCCTTTTGAATCTTCAGAGTATCCAACAAAAGGACACTCTTGGCTTTGGGGCTGCAAATCCTTCCTCTTCTCTGTCGGGATTCTAGCCCATACCTTTGAGCCAAAAATCCTTAAATGGGTCACATCTGGCTTGTGCCCACTCCATGCTTCGAAGGGAGTCATGCCATCAAGATGTTTGTGAGGCACCCTATTCTAAATATAGGCTGCACAGTTGATATATTTGGCCCAATACTTTGGTGGCAAATTTTTGGCCTCCATCATGCATGTTGCCATCTCCTTCAGTGATCTGTTCTTCCTCTCAGCAACACCATTTTGCTATGGTGTGTAGGGGATAGAATGCTGCATCTGAATACCTGCATCTTCACAATAATTAATAAACTGAGACTTGACATACTCACCACCATTGTCATATATGAGGACCTTGAGTTTCCTTCCACACTGGTTTTCAACCAAAGCCTTAAAGACTTTGAATAGGCCAAAAACTTCAGACTTGTGTTTCATGAAGTGAACCCAACAATACCTGGAAAAATCATCAATAAAGGTCAATGCATATTTGGCCTGACTCGTGGACATATGAGGGAATTGGCTAGAAACATCTCTATGAATCAGCTCGAGGGGTGCAGAGGTTCTCTCATGACTAGCTTTCTCAAACTTATGCTCTGGGTGTTTTCCTAGGATACAGCCTTGGCAGACTCCTTTGGAAAATTTTATCTTGGGCAGCCCTATGACCATTTCTTTCTCACTAAGATCAGATAGATACTTGTAATTTAGATGGCCAAATCTTTCATGCCATAGCTTGCTAGCTTCATTAGCATGGATAAGAAGAGCAGAGGGGTTTGAGTAAGGTAGGAAGTGTGAAAACATGTATACCTTTTGAGCATGATTCGCTACTCCTTTTGCAATGACTCTACCAGTTGAAATCTCTGTGATCTCAACTTCATCGGGGGAGAATATGACTTTCTTAGGAGACCCAGTGTGGGTCATCTGGTACACTGACAGAAGGTTGGAGGTGAGACCAGGGACATACAGCACATTGTTGAAGTTACCATGATCAAGATCTATGCCTTTACTTTCAGTGAGAGATTCATCTCCCAGTACAATAGATGGTCCTTTCGACATATACAATGAGGAGAAGGCCTCCTTAGTCGAAACCATGTGTCTTGAAGCTCCAGAATATATGATAAAACTAGGTGAGCTTGATGTGCCAGCAACTAGAGCATGAACTCTCTCTCTGTCATTGGAACTTGATCCTCCTTCTCTCTTCTTTGAGCTTTCTGGAAGGGAGATGCCATTCTTCTCCAGGAGATTGGTCAGCATATCAATCTGATTTTTCATACAAGAGCTTTCAGTGTGATTTCCCTTCGAACAGTATGAGCACTTGTTCATTTCACCTTTGTTTTTCTTCTTCTGGGTATTTTTCTTGGCACCTTGTTGATCCTCTGGAGACTGCTTCTTGTCTCTTCTTTGCTCTGGTGGCTTTTTAGATTTCTTTTTGCTTTTTGAATCCACCCTCAAATCTCCAGCAATCAAAGCTTGATCTTTGGATGGTTTGATGGTGCCCATCATCACCAGCTTGTCCTGTTCTTGTGTGAGAGATTCCATGAAATCTGCAAGGCTAGGCATCTTCCAGGTTCGAGCTGTGAGTTTTGTGGCATAGAAGGTTGAAAAAAAGACTGAA
>LPNX010151699.1:60883-98788 GCA_001517045.1 Pseudotsuga menziesii | reverse complement strand
TCTCCCGACCTCTAACCCCCTCTCCTCCTCCTCTCTATATCCCCACCTACTAACACATTGTCTCACTCTATTTCCCCCTTTCTCCACTTACCCGCAATCTCTTAACACCCCCATTGGTCTCTACCTCTAACTCCTTAACACTCCCTTTCCATGTCTACCTTTAACTCCTTACCACCTCCCTCCCCCAAACCTTTAATGGTATAATCACAAACCAAACAATATAGTTGCAAATCATGTGCCCATTTATGTCAATCACATCGCACCTATGTTGTATACAATAAAAACAAGTGCATGATGTATACAATAAAAATGTGTGCGCATTGTTGTTAATAACAACCCATACTCATTATTGTCACATATTCTCCTAACCCCCCATCCCCCACTCCTAAACTCCTAACACACCCCTTCCTCTCTCTCTCTCTCTCACACACACACACATACATACACGCACATCCACAGGTCACCCCATGCCACTAAGGACCCACCCCCCTCCACTCTATCTTTGTCTCTCTCTCACACTCACACACACATCCCTATGTCTCCCCTTACCACTAACACCCCTTAACCTATAACCTACAACACCTAGAAAGCCCCACACACATCCATAGTCACATCCATAGTTCTCCCCTTACGACTAACACCCCCTCCCTTATATCACTCCCCAACCAATCAAACTACCTCTAGCCCCACCCCCCTACTACATCCCCTCTACAACACCTAGACACCCCCACATTAATCTACCCTCGCCCCCACTCCTAAAATCCTAACACACCTTTTACTCTCTCTCTCTCTCTCACACACACACATCCATAGGTCACCCCATCCCACTAAGGATCCCCCCTCTACTCTATCTTTGTCTCTCTCTATCTCACACACACATCCCTATGTCTCCCCTTACCACTAAGGACCCCCCCCATTTTGCACGTTTTATTGAAGCAAAACGGAAGCGCATTTTGTAAGGTAAAACAGGAGCGTGTTTTTGTGTACTATCCTAATTGGCATGCATGTTGGCAGCCTTGGGACTAGGCTTGGCAGGGTCGTGATTGCTTGAGATGATTTTTATTTTATGGATCAAGAGTGATTGACTTTATTCTACCATTGCATCTAAAAGGTCCCTCAACTTCTTGCACACACCCATTCTTAAATTTAATTTTTCAAAATTAAAATATTAATTATTATTAATTTATTTAATTTTTTAAAAATAGTTAATTAATTTATTTAATTTTTAAAAATAGTTTTACATGGTTGAAAAAAATGATATAGTATTGAAGTAAATTGAAATCCACTCTATAATATATGTATTCCTTTGAATGAATTCAATTCACAAAATATCTAAATATACAAGTGACATCTTTTAAAAGTAACTTTGATTGTATCGATGGGATCAACATTGCTTTTTTAGCTCGAAGAAATGAACAAAAGTAGATCTCGAGACCATGCACCATCTAAAAGACTAAATATCTATCCAACTGATGTATTGAATAACATCTATGGAGACTTAGAAACTTTGTCTATTGTTTAGAAATGTTGCCACACCTCTATAGCTTATGGTATTTATAATACAAATATGTTCTTTTCCATAACAAAAATGTTTCTATTCACATTTTTTATTTAGTTTTTGCCTTGCCACTTTCACACTTGGCCTATTTAATATGGTGATGGTTTTATCTGAAAATAAAAGTAAGTCCTGTCACATCGAAAAAAACAGTTAAAAACAAGATTAATGAGTAGCACTTCTACTTATTCCATGCCATTAGGAATGGTTAAAAGAACTGGTTCAAGTTAATACAGACTCTGTTCATAAAATCTGAGACTGAAACAAAATTCTTGTAGATGTTAAGCAAAAGAAAGACGTGTAAAGGAAACAGATAATAATAGCTTGGTCTTCCATCCTATTTGTCCTAGAAGTTGCTCCGAAAGGGCTTGGGGAATTTCATTTTAAAGGAAGGATTAAGGCTATGATCACAAGACTCTTGGATAGGGATGGTCCATCTAAGAAGGATTCTTCTAGAAGGACCTATTTGAACCAGTTGATAACCTTCAAGTAAGAAGTCCAACACCCAATAAACTAAGGGGAGGTAACATCTAATCTCATAAAGCAGCAAGTATTAAATAAAACAAGGTAGTTCCCATGCACGATTCCACACTTATGGTAGGTGTGAAAATACATTCCTCAAGTAGGTAGGCTTAATAGAATGAACATTCTTAGTGCCAACTGACCCACAACTCATTAAATCTCTAAATTTAAGGCATTCAGTTCTGATTCGAGGATCTTGCTACAACGTAGTTGTCCAATAGAAATACGATAGTTAAATCAAGTAAGCAGAGTAATAGCAAAGCGTTTATAAAATAACCCAAAATCTGGGTGCATAGCCAAATCAAAGGGCATGGAATGCAAGCGAGACCAAAAACCAAACTCATTGCATCGCGAAAAGCTAGGTGCTCTCAGCCCAATATGGGGGAGATCATGTCACGTTAGTCACTTTATGCTAGCCGACATATAAAAAAACATTATGTTAACCAACATAAATAAATAAATAAAAATTATATTGTGGATTCATATATTTATATAGTGTAAACAAAAAAGAATATAGAAAAAAAACATGTCACCTAATTTATCAAATAATAAAACCCGATAATAAAACTAAATAAATAAATAAAAATTATATTGTGGATTTATATAAATAGTGTAAACAAAAAAGAATATAGAGAAAAACATGTCGCCTAATTTATCAAATAATAAAACCCAATAATAAAATTAAATGAAAAGTAATTAAAAGATCATGTTAAACGCAAATTTATCAAACACTAAATGGATCAAAATGTTTGAGTTTTAATTTTTTATGAACATTTAAAAATTTAAGATAAAAATAACTTACACCTAATTAAATTGGATCCCTCTCGGTGCTTTCTAGATCCAGGTTTAAGAAAGATCTATGTTGGTATTTATATAAAACCTAAAGAGCCAAGTCCTATGTCATGTATATTAATATGTTTCAACTTCATGTTTGTTATTATTCATTTTTTGTTATGAACTGTAAATGTAGTAAAAGAGTTGACTAATTTTAACTACAGATAGTTGCAAATTTTACATTTGTTTGTGCAAGAAATGTAAAGATCAATTCAATATGTTATTAAAATATCATCAATTCATATATCATATATTAACAATATTAAGGTTAAATATGAAAAGATTATTCAAAATCAATATGTGCACATGCTAAAGCTTCAAAGGAAAGGGTGACACAAATGAAGGGAATACAAAAGTTTATAAATCCGTCTTAGAAGTAGTAGCCGCTACCAGGCCCAAAAGAAATTAAGGCTTCATGCATTGCCGCTACCTTTATGATGAAACGTCAGCATTCTTTTGGGTTTGAGAACATCAGGTGAGAGATGGATTTTCATGTATTATTTTATGTGCATAATTTTTGACGAGACCAAACAATCTTTCTCTTCCTTTCTTTTTTGAATTTCATTATTTTATTATAGCAAATATTTTAACCAGACAATTGCCGCAAATTAAAAGGAGATAATTAAGAAATTAGATTCAAAGAGATTCATCATAAAACTTGTTCTTTGTCACAATAAATTTGAATATGTTTACTTGAGATTTAAAACAATTTACATCCATTATATTCTTCAATTGAACTCAATATTATGTTCTGTATCATTTTTAATGAATGTTTTGCAGGCATATGCAGAAAATGGCAAAGTCAAGGAATGCTCCATCTTGAGCCCCAAATGCATGATTTTTTTAGCATATTTGATAGCCAAAACCAAGCCGACTAAACTTGGGTTTAGGGCTCAGTCGAAATTAAATTTTAAATTTTCACTTTTCACGTCGACCACTTTACATTTTTTCTCGTCGGGTGAAACTTGTCTATGTCCGACTAGACAAGTTTATAAATTTTAGTCGGTCCTACACTCGACCAAAATTACTCCGACTTACTTGTTCGATTGGTTTTTACCTCGACCACTTTTTAATTCGACCAAGTCGGTTGACTTCTTGTCTTCGACCAAGTCGGCTCACTACTTGCCTTCGACCAGTCGGCTGCTTCAGTCAGCTGACTCAACCGACCACTCTAGTCGGTTCACTTTGGTCGAAATCTGCAAAATGTGTTTCTTAGTCTAAAGAATTAAGAAATTACAAATGCTTTTCACCTGTGAGTACGATGAAGTAAAATAGACACATTTACAAATCCAAATAACTTATGAGAAACATATGCCCAAATATGTAGGAAGACTTGAGTCGACCAATGTGCCGTAAAACTTGGAACTTTCACGCAGTGAGATTTTTATGGGTTCTTGTTCTTTTACTTATCAGTAATTGTAAAAAACATTTACAGAAGTAAATCTAGAAATATATGCAGCCAAATAATCATGCATTCAACCACAAACTATTTCATATATTAACTATGCGGAAATACAAAGTATTACAAACTTGTCGGTTACAAACTGGTCGGTCCAAACTTGTCGGTCCAGACTCGTCGGTCTACAGAGCTTCAGCTCTTCGACTAAATCACATGCACAGAAGCTTGAGCTTCGACTTCTCTTTTCTCACCCGGAGTTCCTTCAGTGTATATTGTCTCTCTTGTGTCTGTGTCTCTCTATCTGTCTGTAACCTAAATTACAAAATGCTTCTTATATTTATAGGCAATCTGAAAATTGCTACTACATGGGCCGATTGACTTGCCATTAAAGACTGTAATAACTATCTACCTAACAACTTAGCTTCTGAAATAAATTCGACTGAATTACGTTGCCTACTCGTGGACTTTTCCTTCTTATCAGACTGATAGACAAGATCTTGATTTGTATAGCCTCTGACAAAGTCGGCTAAAAGTCAAGTACAGATCTGCGAGTAATTACATTTTCCAACACTCCCCCTTAATTATAAGCAGATGGGGATTTTTAAAACAAAATTTACAAAATGTTTGAGAGCTTAGACATGCTCTGTTTATGACAGAGTTCACTGTGGAGAACTTGTCATTTCAAGATAACTATGCAGATACTGGAATGTGTCGTTTGCCAATGGCTTTGTGAAGATGTCGGCAAGTTGGTCTTCAGACCTGCAAAATTCCAAACAAATTTCCTTGTCGTTCACCAACTCTCTTATAAAATGAAACCTTGTGTCGATGTGCTTGGTTCTCTTGTGAAACACATGATTCTTTGATAATGCTATGGCTGAATTGTTGTCGCAGAATATTGTTGTCGGTTCTTGATGGTTCTGTGACAAGTCTTTTAAGACTCTCCTCATCTAGACAGCTTGACATGCAGTACTTGTTGCTGCAACATACTCTGCTTCAGCTGAAGATAGAGTTACTATGGGCTGTTTCTTTGAAGCCCATGAAACAACACCTGTACCAAAATGAAATGTGTACCCAAGTGTGCTCTTCCTGTCATCTATGCTGCCTCCATTGTCACTGTCAGTGTAACCAATGAGTTTAAAATTTTCTGAGGTTGAATACATAATACCAAGGTCTTTTGTGCCACTTACATACCTCATAATTCTTTTACCTGCTTGCCAATGTGAGTCTTTTGGTGACTCCATGAATCTTGAGATCAGACTTACACCATACATAATGTCTGGTCTTGTTGCTGTCAAATACATAAGGCTGCCAACAAGCCTTTTGAACAGCGTAGGATCTACAGTGGATCCTTCATCATCCTTGCTCAATTTTAAACCTGTTATCATTGGTGTTGGGGATGTCTTGCAGTTAGACATGTTAAACCTTTTTAAAACTTCACTTGCATACTTAGAATGTGATATAAATATACCACTTTCAGACTGCTGAACTTCAATGCCTAGAAAAAATTTCATAAGCCCCAGATCAGTCATTTCAAACTCACTTTCCATGACTGTTTCAAAATCTGTTATGCCATAATCACCAGTAAATATTAAATCATCTACATACAGGCAGACAATTAACATCTTGCCTTGCTCATCGAATTTGGTGTACAAAGTCAGTTCACTTTCACTTCTGTGAAATCCATTTTCAATGAGATAGGAATCAATCCGACTGTACCAAGCTCTAGGAGCTTGCTTCAAACCATAGAGTGCCTTTTTCAGCCTGTAGAATTTATGCTCTTGACCTGGAACTTCATACCCTTGTGGCTATTCCAGATATACTTCCTCTTCTAGATAGCCATTTAAGAATGCTGACTTGACATCCATTTGATGAACATGCCATTTGTTTTGTGCAGCAATGGACAAAACTGTTCTGACTGTATCCATGCATGCAACAGGTGAAAACGTTTCATTGAAGTCGGTGCCGGGTTGCTGTGTGAACCCTCTTGCTACCATTATTTCCTTGTGCTTTTTCACATTCCCATCAGCATCTTGCTTTGTCTTAAAAATCCATTTGACACTGATTACATCCTTGTCTTTCGGTACATCGACCAGTACACATGTCTGGTTTTTCTCAATGCATTCTATTTCTTCATCCATGGCTTGTGCCCATACTTCTTCTTCAACAGCTTCTTCAAATGTTAGTGGATCATATATAGGGGAAAATAATGCAAATAGAGAGAACGAATTATGTGTACCAGCTTCATATATCTCTCCCAGACTTCTTGTCTTCACCGGTTCTGTCGATGTCGACCTCGACGAAATGCTTGATGGAGTCTGCTGTCCTTTTGGTGTACTTGTCAGTGTAGCTTGAGCTGCTACTTGTGTCGATGGTCCTTGTGTTGAACCATGTCTTGGTGTCATGGGAGTCGACGGTGCTCTGACCGGTTGACTTAAATGTGGTATTTGAATCACTTCCTCTTCCATATCATCATTGTCGACGCTCGACACAATCTTGACATTTGTGTCGATGGTTCCATCCCATCATTCGTTCTCGAAAAATTGAACATCCCAACTGATTATCACTTTCCTTGTGACAGGGTCATACATGTCACGTCCCCATCCCTCAGATCGGCGAAGAGGACGCGACGAACACCACGTTAACCGAGCAAACAGCCCCATGAACATAAACAGGGGAAATGCTGATATTAAATTTGCATAAACATACATAGCAGGATGCATGATCCATCATATAAGGTGGATAAATATTCAATCATACAGCGGAAACAATCATACATTCCAGCATTAATCATGTTCATTACAATTCTTTTTGAAATTACTATAGAAATTGCAGAGATGAAGTAACCAGCAGCACTTATCTTTCAATGAAGAACTCGCCCGCAACCAGCTATGTCACTGCAACGTTCCACCCAACCATAGGCCAACGTGCTCATCAATACCTCAGCAACACTGCCACCCCCGAGCTAGGCATGCTTCCTCCGAAATAAGGGTCAGTTGCAGGCTTAAACATAGCCAAGGGACACACTCAGCCAAACCAACACCGCTGGGTTTACCAGGCCATCAACAGATCGGCCAAGCCAGCACAGTCCGAAGACCAACCACTGCTTACATGCAGCAAAACCATCCCTTCACATCCCTGTGAAGAAGGCAAAGACAATCGGTGGCAGTCCCAAACAAAAGGTGAGACACAGCTCAAGCCTACAAGGCAACTCAGAGTTGTTCTTGGCCCGAAAGTGGCCAAAAGAACTCAGCTGCAACACCCAAACCAGGGTATATCAGCAGCCCAAACACACAATAAATGATAGCAGCATTCCACAGTTCCAAACAAGGAAAACTCAGCCAACGGCACACACAATTCCTCAATATAACGGCTGGGAAACTTACACAGTCCCAACGAGGGAGAAGCCAACAGGTGTGGGAATCAACAACCCACCAGCATCCACGAGCCCACAAGGCAACACACAATTCCTCAATGCAGACGTTGAGGAAAGTTACACATCCACAGTCCAAAGTGGAAGTAGAATTTGGACTCACAACAGCATCTCAAATCATGGGAAAATAACAGCAACCCAAAACATACACAGCAGCTCACTCACGACATGGGAAAAACGCCCCAAAAATTCTGTGCGTGAGTGCAACTTGCACCCAACCGCAACACACAGAGGAAAACAAAAATGCACGGCCGAAAATCAGTAAGGAAAACTCACACACACAGTCCCTGAGGATGAAATAGCTCCTGCACCTGAGAATCCCAAGCGACAGCCACGATTTCTCTTATCCCCGGCGTGGGCAAAACCAACGCAGAGTCCCTGCGCGTGAGCATGAACAAACCACGACCCTGCACGCGAGCAGGAAACAGACCACGAAGAAGATGGCGGTGGTGGTGAAGGCCAGGGACATGAGGAAGATGAACCCATCTCCGCATGAGAGTGAACCGACAGGGAAGAATGGCGTCGTGGAGAAGATGGAGGAATGGGAAAGAATGGAGTTGCTTGCCTCCTTACCCACGTTTCCTCCAGCAATAACTACCCTCAACGACTCAACCATAACTGCCCCCCAACAACAAAACCAAGACATTAAAGAGGTTGGAAGAGGTTGGATGAGACAAGAAAGGTGGCAAACACACAAGGTAGTAACACATGGGTTTTTCCCCCATAAACCAAGGTTTGAAATCCCCCACCCCTTATGCTTTGGAACCATGCCCTTTTCATTCAACGTTGCACTGTCGTAGCTGGTTGTGGTTTATTTTATTTGATGTGCATATTTACATGATGCCGAATTATAATGTGCCAAATGGCACGATAACCATCGGCAACTATCCCCATTGCCGAAACACACACACAATCAAATCGATGGTGGGGCTTTTTCCTTGAGCTCCTCACCATGATTAATTACATTATATACATCATGCAAACGGAGTCAAAACCGGGGACATTACATTCCCCTCCCCCTTGGAATAACACCGTCCTCGATGTTCAATTACATATATACAATACATATATAATTGCACATCAAAATTTCAAAACTTTGCAGATCTGTCCCACGTTCAATCATTTACTTTGAATGTTTATGGGCAAGCCCCTCGGCTTCCATGGACTTCTCCTGTTGGTTCTCAGCTTCCAGTTCATCCCGAAGTGTAGGAACTTTGTGGCTATTTCCCTCATCATGTTCCCTCATCGGACAGTCCCGACGTAAATGATGTCCTCCGCATCTCCAGCATTTCACTGGCTGCTTCATCTTTACCTGCTCAATTTCCTTTGAGTCTTCATGCTTGGACCGTTTCCTATCGGGTCGCTTGGACAATTGTCCCGTTGCTGATCCACCTTCCTTTCCTTTGCCTATTTCTCCCAGAAGGCTTTTCGCCTCCCTTTGCAAACCAATAGAGTCTTGCAAAATCTGGTGGTTCATCTCATTCTGCCTTCTCTATATCTTGAGCATCTCCCCAAGATTCTCTTGGGTCTTGGCAATCATTTGAAGGAGACTTCCAGCTAAGTCCAACAACTTCTGATCTGCTGCCATGATCAATGTGCACCACCTGGTGTCACTTTTCTCACCTGTGAAATGCACCATTGAGATCCTATCAGACCAAGCATAACATAGACATTAAAATCAGTCAGTTAATTACCCAATTGGCATGACAGTCCAAGTCTCATCAATGAGTCTTTCATATCTTTCATGCCTTCCCCCAACAGGCACATGAGCTCATTCATGTCCATTCTTGGGCAGGGAATTAACTATTCCAGCATTCACAATTTACTTTAAGCAAATACACACATTCTATTTTCAATCATACATGCATTCAATAATCTTTTGTTTTCACAATGCATATATATATATAATAAAAAAGGCAAGAGAGAGCAGCAAGAATTTTTTTTTCCTCTTTGTTTTGTTCCATCCTAGAACCCACACCACCGTTGTGGCTTTTCATGCTCTCAGCCTCTTTCACTTCACCGTGAATCCTGGACCAATCTCTCTTGGTCATGACACTTAGTGTCTTTGGTCTATTCCAGACCTCTAAACCATGGAGTCTCTCCACATGGTTTGTCTCGGCTGCTAGGACTCCCCCGTCATGCTAGCACCTTTTTCATTACCGCTCATTCCGAGCTTTCTAGGACAGTCACATGTCCACATGCACCTATAAGATGCTCTCATAGTCCTTGCTTCCATCGATAACTATATCCAAACATTGAATAGATTCACATGTTTAGCTTACTCTCATCAATTTTACCTCTAGAACAAAAGCTTAAAACATCATAACCCAATCATATACACATGTATATTCATAAGCAAAATAATCCAATACTTATCTGTATTGTACGTTCCCTCGTTCATCCACAGGATCCTGCTTCGCCTTGCAAGCCTTGGGATCGCCTATGGACTTAGATGTTAGGTCAGCACGCCGGCTGCTCCACAACATCAAATATTTAATGTCCAGCCAGTACATTCTCATGTTGACTGGGCTTGGAACTTCATCATGACCATTTCTAGGTCTAGGATCTACTATGGATCCTTAGGCATATCATAGCCCATCATACACTTATGTCAACAATGACACATACACTTATACCAACCATTCACTTATATCAACGCACACTTATGTCAACAATAACCCTTACTCCGCAACCCCTCACAACAACCATTTACCATTACCTTTACCTTTTACCTTTTACCTGCCAACACAAGCAAACTCATTAGCATTATTGCTTAGAAACTGTAATCACATTCTTCATCATTCACTATCAAATATTGAGACACCAGGAGTGCGCCCACTCCCTAGGGTGTAATCAATACTGAAAATCCTTTCATGACTCAACATCAGAAAAGTGTGCACCCATTCCCGGTGTGTGCCATGCAGGCCTTATGCATATTCAAGCAATTGGTCATAATGGATATTAAATCAAAACATGTTCTACATATGGAATTTAATAATTAAACATGCATATTCTTAGCAAGGGTCACAGAACACTTATCCATTTGCCGTCGCAGTATGCCTTTGTTAAGGAGGAATGGAGGCTTCTTCCCTGAGTTAAAAGTACCTCAGTTAGCCCTCCCGACTCCTTTTTACATTTCACATTGACACATGTCTTACTGACATGACCCATACCATCTCACTCATGTTATCACCAAACATGCAGTGCAGATGAGACATTTTCAAAATGTCCAATGGCGTTTCACCCGAAACCCATTTCCAAGATAAGGGAAAACCTTCCCATGAAGTTTGGCTCTTGCAGGTCATCACACATGATCTTCCTGCAAGTGTGTATCCCTGACACATTCATCAAATAGCCAAATAGTCAATCATTACCTGATACTACAATCCAAATTGATCATTCCATAACCAAGCAATGACATTAGCAATCAAATTCAATAAGAATTTGCAATTCTATCTACTACAGAAATTGACTTACTCATTTTTGGGTCTCTTGTAAGCAGCATTACTATGCCCATTATAATTTTATGCTTACTATCATAACATGATTACCCACTTACCATGCATCCCTCCTGACAAAATCTTATACAAGCCAACAATGATTAGTAGTCGTTAGCACTTTCTTAAATCCGAAATCCACAATTCAAATTTAACAACCCATTATGCATATCAACTATTTTCACAACCATGAGACTTCTTCTCATAAATGGTAGATTCTGGCATTGGTCAGAGTCTTACCTCTCAATTCCATGCTCGAATAATCTACCTGAAACATGAGTTTCAATCAACCAAACACAATCTTATGTAAGCCAACAGTGGCTAGTGGTTGTCAGCAATTTCTCAAATCCGAAATGTACAATTCGAATTTTAACAACCTATTATGCATATCATGTGGTATATTCTGGCATTGGTCAGGGTCTTACCTCTCACTGCCATGCTCGAAATAATCTACCTGAAACATAAGCTTCAAACATCCAAACACAAGCTTATGCAAGCCAATAGTGACTAGTAGTTGTTAGCAATTTCTTAAATTTGAAATTCACAATTCAAATTTAACAAGCTCTTTCACATGGTAGATTCTGGCATTGGTCAGGGTATTACCTCTCATTTCCATGCTCGAAATAATCTACCTGAAACATAAGCTTCAAACATCCAAACAAAAGCTTATGCAAGCCAATAGTGACTAGTAGTTCTTAGCAATTTCTTAAATTTGAAATTCACAATTCAAATTTAACAAGCTCTTTCACATGGTAGATTCTGGCATTGGTTAGGGTCTTACCTCTCAATGCCATGCTCGAATTAATCTACCTGAAACATGAGCTCCAATCAACCAACACTTGGTAAGTCTGGATGCATATAACTTTTCATTGCTACAACCATCACTGAAGCATTTTCAGAATTTATAAAATTCAAATACTTCCAGCTGTTAGTCACATCAATATCATCAAAGCTCATTTACGTCATGCATTCATTATCATATTAATATTTGCAAGGTATAGTCATATCATTCATGCAATTAAATGAAGGTTTAGATACCCTTACTTCACAAGTGTATCATTCATGCCACCTTGCTCTTCCATAGAGCATTTCTGACAGCCAACTGATCATGACTATCCTGCATTCATAGAAACCTCTGAAATGGTTCCTGAATTGTCATCAATTCATCATTTCAGTCATTATTCATTCATAAAATCACATGCATTCATCTCAATGCATTCAACATACCATGGCCTAGCCATGTCCACCTCACATAGGATGCATTACTACAATCAATATCATCAACATATATAGGTATGACACCTTTCTATATTCAAACATCCACATGGTATGAGGTCTCTTACCTGTACCAATCCATGGAATTTGTCATAAGTAAACTCTTACCTGCATGGGTTCTACTTACACCCTGGACATGACCAATTTGGTTGGTCCTTTGCAGGAGCTTGCAGCGTTTGCTCACCAACTTTTGTTATGGACTCGTTGCCTTGTCCCTTTCTTCATAGGGTTGCTGGTCACATTCATCAGCATCAGCAACACATTCAGCTAGGTCCATGTCATCGTTGGTTTTGCCACTAATGCCAACATCAAAGCAATGATGATCATTAGTGGTTCATTATAAATATATAATTTCCAATATTCTTACCAATCATGCAATATCCTATGCATGCAATACATATCCTCATGCATTTCAAGCATAAACTTAGGAAATGTAGTTATAATCAGCAAGATAGGGTCTAATGAAAACTTCCCTTTCAAATCCCTCATCTTCTCATGGAATTCCTTTTTCACACAGCAGCTGGTTGACTTCATAGTCCTTGCTACCCCTGGGCATGCAACTGTCCAGATTTGTCCATTTGCTAGCAGTGGCCATTATTAGCACTTCGCTAACCCATGCTCAGATTCTGGTTACTTATCCTTGTTCCCCACTGGATAAGCTTTCCAACGCCTATCCATATGCTTCATTCCGACCTCGGGTGTAAAAACCACACCACTTCTAAGAATGAGGGCTTTCACCAAATCTTTGCATTATTTTTTTTTATTACACCACTGCATTTTGGACTGGGTGCCATCTTCAACCAACTTCAGCCACCTGTAAACCACTGAGAACAACTGAAAATCCCACTGGAAAGCAGTCGAAATCTGTTGGAGATCCCACTGAAAACCACTGAGAAATCCCCTTTGAAAAACTCAATTCTCTTTGTGCAGAATCGGATCTCAAACCATTAATCCTTCCGCAACGGCGGCTCTCGGAAGGCTTCCCCTTCTGAAACAGCGGCTCTTGGAAGGCTTTCGCCTTCCGCAACGGTGGCTCTTGGAAGGCTTTCCCCTTCCACAACAGCGGCTCTCGGAAGGCTTTCCCCTTCCGCAACGGCATCGGCATCCTTTCTAGTCGGAAGCCGAAATGCTTTCGCTTCCGCAACGGCGGACATTCATTCACTTTTTTCTTCCAGCGATAAATATTTTCGTTATTTAGAAAAATTTCAAACTTTCCTTTATCGTGTCGGCTGTCGGCGGTCTTTCTACATTGGAAGCCAAATGACTTTGGCTTCCGCAATGGCGGAACATGAAATGCTTTTACCTCCGATGAGTGAACTGACTTTTTGCCATAGAAAATTTTTCAACTTTCATTCTTTACGTCGGAGGCCTTACCCGTTGGCCGGGAAGTTGTTTCTCCGTCCGCAACGGCGGACGCCAAAATCCTTTCTCCATCCGCAACGACGGCACGTGGAACCTTATCTTCTTCCGGCGGAGGTCTTTCTTCGTCGGACGACTTACCGCTTTTCTCTTCCGCAACGATGACAATCATTCCCCTTTTTCCATTGACAATTTCATACTTAGACAAATTTTTCAAAATTTGTCTTTCTTCTTTCTGTCGAACATAGCACTTGTCAGCGGTCAGACCACTTTTCATTGGACGCTTAGTTGCTTCTTCTTCCGTATCGGCGGACACTTAGGAAATTTTCGCAGCTTTCTCCAAACTGTTCAGGTGTCGGCGGTCTTTATCATCGGAAGCTTTAGAGCTTTTCACTTTCGCAGAATCGGCGGCTGAATCCCTTCCGCAACCGCAACAGCGGCGCACAAACCACTTTCTCTTCCGATTGGCGGCCGTTGACTTAGCAAAATTTTCAACTTGCGGCGTCGACAGTTCTTCCACATCGGAAGCCAAATGACTTTGGCTTCCGCAACAACGACTCACCAAAGACAAACTTCTTCCGATCAGCCGCGGACACTTAGAAAATTTCCGCGATTTTCTTTTGCACTGCCGGCAATCGGATGACTTTTTCGTCGGGCGTCAAATCGTTTCTCCATCCGCAACGGTGGCACGCAGAGCCTTATCTTCTTCTGGCGGCAATCTTTTCTCATCGAAAGACTTGTTCCTTTGGCTTTCACAATAACGGAACACCAACCTGAACTTCTTCCGATTGGCAGCTCTTCCGCTACGGCGGACGGGAGATTTCCAACTCTTCCGCAACACCGGAAATCCTTTCACATCGGAAGCCAAATGACTTTGGCTTCCGCAACGGTGGACTGGAAACCGCTTTCTTTTCCGTAACGTCAGACTGTTAAACCATTTTCTCTTCCGATGGATGTCAAAACACTTAGAAAATTTCCGCAATTTTCTTTCCCCGTCGGAAGACTTGGCGGTTTGGTCTTCCGCAATGGCGGACGAGAAACCACTGACTCTTCCACAACGGAAGAAGTCTTATCGCTAGTGGCCCGACTGTCAACACTTAGACAATATTTTGGAAGTTTGCTGTCATCCATTACTGATCCCTGCTGGGCAGAAGACAATTCCGCCCTCTGTCAGTTGCTCCATCTTGGCCCATAGAGGCCCACTGCTGCAACCTTGAGCTCTGATACCACTCTGTCACGTCCCCATCCCTCAGACCGGTGAAGAGGACGTGACGAACACCACGTTAACCGGGCAAACATCCCCATGAACATAAACAGAGGAAATGCTGATATTAAATTTGCTTAAACATACATAGCAGGATGCATGATCCATCATACAAGGTGCATAAATATTCAATCATACAGTGGAAGCAAACATACATTCCAGCATTAATCATGTTCATTACAATTATTTTTGAAATTACTATAGAAATTGCAGAGATGAAGTAACCATCAGCACTTATCTTTCAATGAAGAACTCACCCGCAACTAGCTACGTCGCTGCAACGTTCCACCCAACCATAGGCCAACATGCTCATCAATCTCTCAGCAACGCTGCCACCCCCGAGCTGGGCATGCTTCCTTCGGAATAAGGGTTAGTTGCAGGCTTACACATAGCCAAGGGACACACTCAGCCAAACCAACACCGTTGGGTTTACCAGGCCATCAACAGATTGGCCAAGCCAGCATAGTCCAAAGACCAACCACTGCTTACATGCAGCAAAACCATCCCTTCACATCCCTGTGAAGAAGGAAAATACAATCGGTGGCAGTCCCAAACAAAATGTGAGACACAGCTCAAGCCTGCAAGGCAACTCAGAGTTGTTCTTGGCCCTAAAGTGGCCAAAACAACTCAGCTGCAACACCCAACCAGGGTATATTAGCAGCCCAAACACACAATAAATGATAGCAGCATTCCACAGTTCCAATCAGGGAAAACTCGGCCAACGCCACACACAATTCCTCAATATAACGGCTAGGCAACTTACACAGTCCCAACGAGGGAGAAGCCAATAGGTGTGGGAATCAACAACCCACCAGCATCCACGAGCCCACAAGGCAACACACAATTCCTCAATGCAGACGTTGAGGAAAGTTACACATCCACAGTCCAAAGTGGAAGCAAAATTTGGACTCACAACAGCATCTCAAATCATGGGAAAACAACAGCAACCCAAAACATACACAGCAGCTCACTCATGACATGGGAAAAATGCCCCAAAAATTCTGTGCGTGAGTGCAACTTGCACCCAACCGCAACACATAGAGGAAAACAAAATGCACGGCCGCAAATCAGTAAGGAAAACTCACACACACAGTCCCTGAGCGCGAAATGGCTCCTGCACCCAAGAATCCCAAGCGACAGCCACGATTTCTCTTGTCCCTGGCGTGGGCAAAACCAACGCAGAGTCCCTGCGCGTGAGCATGAACAGACCTCGACCCTGCACGCGAGCAGGAAACAGACCACAAAGAAGATGGCAGTGGTGGTGAAGGCCAGGCGCATGAGGAAGATGAACCCACCTCCACGTGAGAGTGAACCGACAGGGAAGAATGGCGTCGTGGAGAAGATGGAGGAATGGGAAAGAATGGAGTTGCTTGCCTCCTTACCCATGTTTCCTCCAGCAATAACTGCCCTCAACAACTCAGCCATAACTGCCCCCCAACAACAAAACCAAGACATTGAAGAGGTTGGAAGAGGTTGGATGAGACAAGAAAGGTGGCAAACACACAAGGTAGTAACACATGGGTTTTCCCCCCATAAACCAAGGTTTGACATCCCCCACCCCTTATCCTTTGTAACCATGCCCTTTTCATTCAACGTTGCACTGACGTAGTTGGTTGTGGTTCATTTTATTTGATTTGCGTATTTACATGATGCCGAATTATAATGTGCCAAATGGCACGATAACCATCGGCAACTATCCCCATTGCCGAAACACACACACAACCAAATCGATAGTGGGGCTTTTGCCTTGATCTCCTCACCATGATTAATTACATTATATACATCATGCAAACGGGGTCAAAACCGGGGACATAACAATACAACTTGTATGCTTTTGTGTCTTCTGAATAGCCGACAAAAATACATTTCTGTCCCTTCTTGTCTAGCTTCCTTCTCAGCTCATCTGGAATATGAGCATATGCAACACAACCAAAATTTTTTAAATGGGAGACACTATGATTCATACATGTCCATGCTTCTTGGGGAACTTTGTTCTTCACACTCTTTGTCAGACATCGGTTCATAATGTATACGGCAGTTGCGACTGCTTCACCCCAATACTCATTTGGCAAATGCTTGGTTGCTAACATGCTGCGTGCCATCTCCATGATGGTTCTATTCTTTATTTTGGCTATACTGTTCTGCTGAGGTGTATACCGTGCAGTGAATTGTTTCTGTATGCCATGGGTCTTGCAAAAATTCAAAAATTCATTTGAAACATATTCACCTCCTCTATCGGTTCTTAAGATCTTGATGCGGTGACCACTTTGGTTCTCCACGAGTGCCTTGAACTGCTGAAAATAACCAAATGCATCAGATTTATGTTTCAAGAAATATACCCATGTCTTTCTTGAGTAGTCATTAATAAAGGTTATAAAATACTTGCAGCCACCAATGGATGATGTCTGCATTGGACCACAAATGTCAGAGTGCACAATTTCAAGTGGTGTGCGTGCTCTATAGGACTTTCCGACTGAAAATGTCTCTCTGTGCTGCTTGCCAAAAATGTAGCCTTCAAAAACCCTATCTGGTGTGTCGATCAATGGTAATCCCTTCACCATATTCTTTGTGTGCAGTAGCTTTAGCCCACCAAAATTCAGATGTCCAAATTTGAAATGCCACAACCAGGATTCATCCTAAACTTCTGTCTGAAATGCAGCTTGCAAATTAGCGCTGCAATTTTATCTCTTGTTGAGGAGCTCGACTGTTTCTTCACTTTCTGCCTTGAATGCAACTCCTGTCTTTGTCTTCCCTTTTATGTTGGGAACTATCCTCAATGGAAACAAGCGGTTGCTTGTCATTGGCACTTTTGCTATTAGCTGGTCGCTTGGATGCTTGTCTTTGATCACACAATGTTCATCTTCCATGTAGACTATGTAGCCTTTTTGCAACAACTGTCCAATGCTTAACAAATTATGTTTCAGACCTTCGACATGATAGATATCAGGGATATACTTACTCTCCCCCTGTTTGGTTAGAATATCAACAGTGCCTTTTCCTAAGACAGTAACTTGGACGTTGTTTCCAAGTGTAACATCAGTTTTAACTGAAGTGTCTAGACTGGAAAACAGATTCAAATTACCAGTCATGATTGCTGCATCTTGAATCTAAGTACCATATGTCATGTGGACTTTCTTGAACAACATTGCATTCAAGTGGAGATGTCGATGCCATTAACATTGCACTTGTTAAAGTGCTGGTGTTAGTTGACTGACTTGGACTTTGCCTTCCTTGGTCATATTACTTCTTCCTGCATTCATATGCATAATGACCAAACTTCTTACAGTAATGACATTGAATTTTTGACTTATCAAACCTCTGGCCACTTGGCTGACTTGGGTTCTGGTTATCTCCTCTGCCACCGACATTGGCAGGACTTCTACCTCGTCCTCCTCTTGAAGAACTTCTTCCTCTGCCTCTGAAGTTGTTTCTTCCCTTGCCTCTATCACGGCTTATGGATGACTGTGCTGCAAATGCACCTTCCAATGATGTCTGTGATCTGTTGATTCTGTGTTCATGATTGATGAGTGAAGCTTGCAGCTCATCAATGGTAAATGTTGACATGTTTGTGTGTTCCTCTAAGGTCACAACCAAATTTTCAAATCTTGGGGGAAGACTTCTGATAATTTTTTCAACAACCCTTTGGTATGATACGGGTTCTCCATGAGATTTTAGTTGGTTTATCAACCCAACAACTCTGGTGTAGAATGTGTCTACATTCTCTGAATCTTTCATGGACAGAGATTCAAAATCTTTTCTCAGAATCTGCAGCTTGGATGTATTTACCTTATCCAAACCTTGATAGACAATCTCCAATGTATCCCATGCTTCCTTGGCATTAGTCGATGCTGCTATTCTTGGGAGTATGCTCTCATGCATAGCTTGATGTATGAAAAACATAGCTTTTCCATCTTTCTTCCTCTGTTCTCTCAAGACATCTTTTTCAGCCTGTATGAGATTGTTATATGCTGCCATGTCTACTAGTTCTGCATAACCATGCTGGACTATCTCCCAGACATCTTGACCTCTGAATAAATCCTTCATTGTTAAAGACCAATATTCATAATTCTTTCCTGTAAAACTTGGAGGTTGCAATGAACCAGAAGTGGAAGCCATTTTTAATTTTTAACTAACTTTCCTTAGAAAATTAGATTCCACTTTTTAAGACAAGATTTCTTTCCTAAAATATTGGGCTGATATAAACCTTGCTCTGATATAACCTTGCTCTGATACCAGATAGCCAAAACCAAGCCGACTAAACTTGGGTTTAGGGCTCAGTTGAAATTAAATTTTAAATTTTCACTTTTCACGCCAACCACTTTACCCTTTTCTAGTCGGGTGAAACTTGTCTATGTCTGACTAGACAAGTTTATAAATTTTAGTCAGTCCTACACTCGACCAAAATTACTCCGACTTACTTGTCCGACCGGTTTTTACCTCGACCACTTTTTACTTCGACCAAGTCGGTTGACTTCTTGTCTTTGACCAAGTCGGCTGCTTTGACCAAGTCGGCAGCTTTGACCAAGTCGGTTGCTTTGACAAGTCGGCTCACTACTTTCCTTCGACCAGTTGGCTGCTTCAATCGGCTGACTCAACCGACCACTCTAGTCGGCTCACTTTGGTCGAAATCTGCAAAATGTGTTTCTTAGTCTAAATACTTAAGAAATTACAAATGATTTTCACACACATTTACAAATCCAAATAACTTATGAGAAACATATGCCCAAATATGTAGGAAGACTTGAGTTGACCAATGTGCCATAAAACTTGGAACTTTCACGCGGTGAGATTTTTATGGGTTCTTGTTCTTTTACTTATCAGTTATTGTAAAAGACATTTATAGAAGTAAATCTGGAAATATATGCGGCCAAATAATCATGCATTCAACCACAAACTATTTCATATATTAACTATGCGGAAATACAAAGTATTCCAAACTTGTCGGTTACAAACTGGTCGATCCAGACTCGTCGGTCTACAGAGCTTCAGTTCTTCGACTAAATCACATGCACAGAAGCTTGAGCTTCGACTTCTCTTTTCTCACCCGGAGTTCCTTCAGTGTATATTGTCTCTCTTGTGTCTGTGTCTCTCTATCTGTCTGTAACCTAAATTACAAAATGCTTCTTCTATTTATAGGCAATCTGAAAATTGCTACTACATGGGCCGACTGATTTGCCATTAAAGACTGTAATAACTATCTACCTAACAACTTAGCTTCTGAAATAAATTCGATTGAATCACGTTGCCTACTCGTGGACTTTTCCTTCTTGTCAGACTGATTGTATAGCCTCTGACAAAGTCGGCTGAAAGTCAAGTACAAATCTGCGAGTAATTACATTTTCCAACAATATTCAAACTTAAAAGTGTCGCTTAAATGAATAAGATTTCTTATTTCTTACCATGAGAAAAGAAACAATTGACTTATGTGTGGTGTTGTACAAATATGCTCTGATACGGTGACTCGTGAGCTTAGAAGTTACAGTTCCATATCTAATATATATATAAAAATTTAAATTAATAAAAGTATACCTTGTCTTAAAGAGGACATGTAGAAGGCCTCGACCAGCACACCGACATATGGATGGTTGCATGCATGGATGACAGAGGTCAAGGATACGGCCACATGTGTACATACATTATGTATGTACATACCTAATGTATATACACATATATATACATGTACACACACATATACATGTGTGTGTATCTTCATGCTTAATACAAAAATTTGGCCGATCAAGGATTGTTCATAATTATAATCTCATTTCTTGAAGAATACCTTGATAAAATATGCAAATGAGAAGTCAAGGAGACGGCCAAATGGGTTCATAAGGTTGAAGAATACAATAAACTATGAGTTAAAACTTGCATTAAAAGTAAGATTAAAAATAAATAAAGAAAATGGGATTCAATGGATAAAGTCCATGTGATGCCCATATGAATAACTACACTCTATTACAACTTGCTAAATTCTTTATTGCACAGCAAGTTATTCTCACCCATATCTTGTTAAATTTGTTCTAGAGGGACAATTAACAATTTATGTTTGTTCTCCTTCAATTTTGCAGGCCCCTATGCAGAGCTCCGTGCCCGAGTACAAAATGGAAAAATGGCTAATCTTGAGAAAATATATTCCATCTTCATGTTTGGATTCAGGGCACGAATTAGCAATTTGTGCTGAGGTCGAGGTTGATGATGAAGTTAGTTATCTTGATCCTCTCGACGAAATATTTCAGGATGCTTAACTGCAAGACTAAATACAGAATGCACAGGTGATGGCGAGGAACGCAATGAGTGCAAATAGAAAGAATATCGTGCAACAGAAGTAGTGGCAACGAGATTTCTTGTGGTGGCAGTGGGGAAGGGGCAAAGCAGATCCAGTCTCAGTTGAAGAAGAAAAATCCCTTGCCGAGGAAGAACTACCTGCATGGACGAAGCCTAAGTTGTTGTTATATTGTCCTAAGGTGAATGTGCATGGCCAGAGATACTTAAGGTTGTCAGATGTTAGGATTGAAAGAATAAAAAGGTGTTTCCACAATAAAAGGATGGATGATGGATCGTAAAAACTTAGAAAAACCTGCTAATATTTATGCAAAATCATAGTTTAATTTTTTTTTCTTGTTGTGGCATGACTATCAAAGACCAGGTGAATATATGATTTTCTAGACGACCGGGAATAAAAATGTGTCACATGTTTATCACTTCTTAGTTGTAGCAGTTTTTTTTTGCAGTTTTATGCATAGTAGCATAATTCGGTTGTATTGGTCTTTTGTGTACGGAACTGATACTAGTTAATTTTGAAATTTGATTTTAAAAGCCTAAATTTTAATTATTCAAACACTATAAAATAATTACCTTTGGATTTCATATTTCTTAATTCACTTTAATAAGAATAAAATATGCCAAAGAAAATAAATGTGCAAATATAATAGCAACACTAGATTTATTGGTTAGCAAAACCATGTGCCCAAAACCACTTATATCCTTGTTCATTCCAGATTCAAAGTTAACCCTAACACAATTTAAGAATCATTAATTAATTCCAAATGTAAGTAGTGGTAAATATTATTTACTTTATTTTAAAAATAATTACTAACTATTAATCCGTAAGAGTTCTCTCTCTTGCATTAACTACATTATATTTTTGTTTTTTAAACAGTAATTTTGGTTATAAGTAATTTGTTTAAAAAAAATAAAGAATTTTTCTAAGTTTAAAATTTAATGGTTGATATGTAATATTTCTTTAAAAATATTGTGTAGGTTTAACTATATGTAAATGTTATATATAGTGTTGTATATTTAATTAAAAATATTATATATAAGAAGTCTACTTCGTATTGGATTTTTTGGTTACGTATTTTTTCTGTATCCAATCGTATTCATATGTGTACTCGTACTCGAATTATGCTACTGTGGTTTTATGGATCTTTTATTGTAATTTTTTGAAATGGCACATGCTTTATTGGCCATGTAATCTCTACTTCTCTCTCAATATTAACTTTGATATGTAAAAAATTTTACTAACAAAATATGTAGAGACAAATGCAACATTGCAATGGCTTGATGCCAATTTGAATTGCGACCAATGCTCAGCTTGCTACACGGAAATTTTCCCATTGGAAAAATATAGGAGCTTGTTTTGCTCCCACTAGAATAGGTCCATGTTAGTAGATTTTGTTCTTTTTCATCAATACATGTTTCCTCATTTTGTTTTGTTTTATTCACAGTATAAAATACTTGAATAACATTTTTTTTCTAATTTTGTTTTGTTTTATTCACAGTATAAAATACTTGAATAACATTTTTTTTCTAATGTATTAAACAATTTGGTCAACAATTTCATCTGCCTGGACAATATTGTTTTCATAATGTTTGTCTACATATGATTTGACATTGCAGGAGCTAACAGTAGATACAAATCAAAATTTAGCTTGTACATACTTTGATTGTTGCAATTTCCTTAAACTAATGCCTTCGCTTCTTTCAAAACAATTAGTTTTCCTTCTTCATGAAATATTGTTATCCTCCCATCATTTTTCCTTCTTCATGAAATATTGTTATCCTCCCATCAAATTATGCAGTGAGATCATTGATAGCACACAATCATTGGTTTCTGGCTTCTCATGCTAACCATGATTTTCTAGTTCATCTTTTGTTGCTAAGTAAAAAATGCAAACTATGTTATAACCCAATTTTCTGGCCTTTTTCCTTGCTATAGCACACAATCATTGGTTTCTGGCTTCTTGTGCTAACCATGATTTTCTAGTTCATCTTTTGTTGCTAAGTAAAAGATGCAAACTATGCTAGTACATCTTCGGCTGTTGAATAAAATATAGTTAAATTGGCTTCTTGAAATTGAATAGATATATAAAAAAATGAATGAGATATATAGTAGGAATCATTTTAAATTTTGAATCGGGTGTTTTCAACACTATTTTTACGTTGCTCTATGTAAAAAGAAAAATATAATTTGTGTTATGACAACTTGGATTAAAAAAACACTTTTACCTATGGTTTTAGCATGCAATAGATCAAATTTTGTTTTATGAGAATAATTTGTGATATGATAACTTTAATAAAATTTTATGTTATGGTTATTGCCTGCTTGAAATAACATCCTGTGGTAGTCATTGTCTTTGGAATAACTTCTTGTGCTTAAATGCTTTGATATTTAAGGCTGTGTTGACATATAAAGTGGCGCAGTGCAAAAATTTAGGTGTGGTTGGAAAATACTACTGGCTTTATGTCTTTTGAATATCAACATGTACATATATTTTATTTATATTCTAACTTATGTGTGTATATTTTTTTTTAATGTGAATTCTATTTTGAACGTTCTTATCATTATTATGTGGTCAATGTATTTTAATATTATTATTATCATTATTATATAAATATTGTAGTTATGTTAATGTATATTCTTAAACTTTTTGTGAAAATGTGTACATGGATATAGTTTGCTATGGTCATGGCTATGAAAGTAAACATGATAGTTTTGGTGGCTAAATCCAATTGAAGCACAAGAATTTTATTTACAAAATGCAAAAAAACATAATTTTAAGGAATTAATCTAAGTTTATGATAAGCACAATCCTAATTAAAAAAAAAAAAATCTCAAACATGAAATAGAGCATTTTTCTTGTTAATAATATAACTTTAATGTTGTAATCCTATAACAAATGGAATTGAATTTATAACTTTGATGTTGTTATCCTATAAAAATGGGGTTGACATTGTTATTTTATAGAAAATGAAATTGTAACTTAAAAAATATATTTATAATGGCTATTTTCCCTTACCTTTTTCTGTAAGATATTGCTTGATTGCAGAGTTGTTGACTCTTGAGCTGAATTTAACCAGTAGAAACCATGTTTGAAACTGAGTATTACTTTCATTTATATTCCAGTTGTATTAAATAAAATTTTACTTCTAAGTTAAAACTGTAATTGTGGAACCCTGAATTGATGGTCCTCAATGACTTCTTCAGGAGCGAGTGAAGACAAATACTGTATGAATCTAAACTGTATAGATTTAGACTTCTTTATGGAGGAAGTAAGTAGATGAACTTTTCCTCTTGACTCCTTTTTTTTCTAATTATAGTATTAAGATCAATAATTAATAAAGAAATGTGATTTAAAATTGCAGCTGGTATTCCAAACGTCAAATGGTTTGGGACAGAAGGAGATTATAAGATTATAGTTCTTGATTTGTTGGGCCCAAGCTTAGAAGACTTATTTATGTTTGATGACTCAAATTCCCACTGTAGAATTTGTCCCCTTTGTATATTTTATGCTCACTGTGATTTCTCATGTAGCTTTTTTATTTATTTGATATAATATGTTGTTGTGATTAATTTTCTAAAATATGGTGTCGACATTGTCACACGTACTATAGCAACAAAAAATTTTCACATATGCCAAAGGTATGATCATCCGGTGAAATCTTGTCTTCTCCCTTTTCATCATCTTTCAGCTTGGTCACATCCCAGTGATGGAACCTCTCTTCCGTATGATATGGTTGAGGCTTTGGATGTTCCTCCACAGAGGCCAGATCCCACTCAAGTTTCTGTCAACCTCTGTGAAAATCCAATGCCAGAAGTATTAGAAACAGTTGTGGATATCTGTGTCTTTGAACGTGTGTCATGCATTGACTCCTATTGATGCACGGGTTTCTCTAGGGTCAGGTTCTCGGTTTTCCAATTCTTCTATATTGCAGTAGTACCAACAGTATTTTGTTAAAGGATCATTGAGGTGTATATCCCGGTATGTCATTCCTGTTCCTCCGTGGAATCCTTTTTGCCTGGTAAGTCCCATCTATTGTCTCCATCTTCTAAGCACACAGGTTGTATGGATATATGTTATCTGATGGTGGATTTTTTTCTGATTCGGGAGGGAATCTCTTGTGGGGATATGTAATTTTTGTTTGCTTTTCAAGACAAATATTCCCTTCTGGACTATTTATCTCTACTTGGTGGTGAATCTTTTGGCGATTTCTCTCATTATGAGAAAGCCTGAGGTTTCTATAAGTCCCCTTCCATTTCCTTCTTCGTCAAGTATTTTGGAAGTTGTTGAGGCTTTGGAGTTGCCTCCATTCGATGATTCCTTTCTCGACAAGGTGGACGAGGATTTACTTGAAGACTAGACTCCTTTGAAGTCCTTGTTGAATCCTGTTTCAGATAAGAATATTGGGCATTTCTCCGCGCCTAACTAATATCCTCTCCGATCTCAGAAAAAAATCATATATTTTATTTTTAATATGTTTTTAATAATGGTGATATATCACTTGAATTAATATATGGTTGAGTCTGTTTATATTTCTTTCACTTGAACTAATATATTGCTATTTGGTTTGCATTTCTTCTCTGTTGTAAGATTATTAAATTTTATTGTTTGTATGTTGACATGGAAAGGAAATAAAGACCCTTCCAATGAGATAAAGGTAATTTGAGTAATTCAAAGTCTAATAAAAAATTTTGGACATGATTCATCCAAAAACTGAAAAGTCATAAGAAATCACCCATTGATCGAAAAGAGAAGCATTTCATAAAGAAATGCTCTGAAAATCAATTTCGTGGAAAATTGTGCACTTGGAAGATTAATCGTTAAAATATTAAAATAAAAGAAAACCATGATTACTAAAGGGTAAAATCGCATCCAAGTATATATATTATTCTAATTCAATTTAATATTAATGTAATGTTAAAATAAAAGAATTTAATCTGAGAAGCAACTATGATCCCACTATGCTTGTTATCCATAGACATAGACTGACATTCCAGGTGGGGAGTAACTAGGCCTCCATCGTGTGATTCAGTCAGGTCTAACACGTCCCATCGTGTTATCATCCAGTGGAGGAGAAATTGTAAGTTCATTCATGCTATTTTTTTGTTGTGTAAACAAATATTCAATTTGTTTCCGAACAGAATAGGCTATATATCCAGCCACCCACCACGACCACTTTATAATTGTTATCCACGGAGACCATCATTGACTGAAAATATAAAATCGGACGCAAGATTGACATCGATGCTAATATGATTAAAATTAAGAATTCCAAGGATTAAATTTCCCAAAAATCATTTGAGGTTATAAGACTGCACTGAGGATTAAGGTCGGTCGGTTAGTAATTTTTGTTATATGTAACTAAACTGCATATATTTTTCAATCTGAATCTCATGGATCACTTTGTAGAATGCATCAATCTCCTTCACAGCAATGTCTTGTAGGAGCGCAATAGATTGAAATTGTACTATTTAGGTTTTAAAATTTTGGTGACTCAGAATAACAAGGTTGAGGAGATCTTATTGGAATTTTTGAGAGTTGTTGGGCTCAGAATGTAAGATGACATGAACTTGGAAATCGACGTTTAAAAGCATCTTCATAATCCAAAGCAACTGTTGGGTTTAAGCATAATCTGAAAAGTAACCCTGAGAAAGTTGGATATACCTAGGTAATTTACTCTACTACCCATATTCAAGGGTTTCCGCAACACGATACATTATGCTTATTTTTTGAAGAATTGTAATAATTGCGAATTAAATGCGGTTTAAATTGCAGGAATTCTTATGGTGGCACGGTGGGTATAACGAGGTTTAAGGATGAAATTATGTCAGGTGGTTACATAAAGTGGTGCCATGCTCAGACGGGTGATCTTAGAAAGGATTGTTTAATTTGAATTATCATTAGTAACAGTGCCCTACATGACATATATCCATCGCATAACCTGAAATTAAGTTTTAGAATATAAATTAGGATATTGCTTGATCGCAATATTGAGCTGAATTTAACCAACATAAACCATGTTTGAAACTGAGTATTACTTTCATTTATATTCCATTTATGTTCAATAATAGTTTACTTTTAAGTTAACACTGTAACTCTGGAACCTGACTTATAAGGGTTTTACTTTCAGCCCCCACCCCACATAATGAAAACTCATGATTTCTGTGAGCTATGTTATTCAATTTTTCAAAGGAATTAAGCATAGTTGTGGCAACTTTTCCTTTCGAATTCTGCACTCCCATAGGATACATGCACCTATATGCTATACCTCCACGATTTTAAGGTGTTCTGTGTATTTCAACTATTTTGTTGGTTCTCTATGTATATTTTTCTCTCAACTTGAGGACATCTCTTATATACAATGAAGTAATTTGGGGACATATTTTATATATAATGAAATAATTTGGGGACATATTTTATATATAATAGAGTAAGTAGACAAGACTATCCAAAATTGGATTATAATATGAGCTCCATGACAAGTAATGGAAGTAAAAGGATGTGTGAAGTAGATGCTTATAATTTTGAAGTGAGGCTCAAGTAAGAAACAAGGAATTACATTTGTCCAACATTCTACATTTCAAGCCCATGAAAATAGGAAAGAAAGGAAACATTTGTAATAAAAAAGATTGCAAAAGGGTTAAGCTTATTGATTAGCTAATTTGCATCATTTGATCAAACATAATTTTTATTTAATTATGAAAGGAGGATCTACAATGAGCTCCATGAGAAGTAATGGAAGTAAAAGGCGACGATGTGTGAAGTCGATGCTTATAATTTTGAAGTGAGGCTCAAGTAAGAAACAAGGAATTACATTTGTCCAACATTCTACATTTCAAGCCCATGAAAATAGGAAAGAAAGGAAACATTTATAATAAAAATGATTGCAAAAGGGTTAAGCTTATTGATTAGCTAATTTGCATCATTTGATCAAACATAATTTTTATTTAATTATGAAAGGAGGATCTACTATTTCTTGTTACAATGACGGTATGAAAAAAGGATTGCTATCTAAACTTCTACTTTCAATGTTATATGCTTGATCGAGTATAAATCAATGCTATTATTTTTTTTGTTTGAGTTTGTTCTTAAGCTAAGAGAAATCAATTTTACTTGATTGAATTTGTGCTTAATGGATGATAAATAATAGATATTAAGTTGGGAAAGGTGAGAACGGAAAACCACATTTTCAATCCATATATTTTCTAATCAACGCTCATTGAGTTTATGTCTTTAGTCAAGGGCAGTGGATGCTTTTTTTTTATTAATATAAGTTTGCTCAGTAATGTTTTTCTTTCAAAAAAAGTAGTAGTTTTTTTTAATGAATAGTTTTTATCAATAAAAACGACGGTTTAAAAAAATCTTTAATAAAACAAGGATTATAGATTCTATATATAAATGGTTCATCAAGTGAAAAAAAAACCCTTTCAACAATTATTTCCATTGCAAAAAAATACTATTCATAACTGGTACTAAAGCTAGTGGGACATGGCCACCATCTTTCTCTCTTGTGTAATAAAAGAATTTGATATAAATCATCTTTAAATTTTATTAAATTTATTTTTATATATCTATCTATCTAAAAAAAATGAGCTTTTTATATCTAAAAGAAGGTGTTCATAATTTTTTTTAAAGGAATAAAATTTTCATAATATTAGAATTATAGTTTAGTATTGTTTATATAATATTAAGAATACATCATTATGTTAGACAAAATCTAACTACTTGAAATAATCAGAAAAAAAAAAAACTTAAACCCTACTATGACTAAAAAAATTTAGGCTCACCATAAGCATGGAATGAAAAAAAAAACTACAACAAAGTATCCAAAAAAAATCTCACCATAACATAAAATAATCAAACTCAAATACATTACAAATTATACTTATTTAACACTATATAAAAAATTTAAAATTTTAATAATCATATCAAATACATTTAACTAATATATATAACTTTATATTAAAAATACAAATTTTCAATAGTCATAACTACCCATGAAATATATTAGGCAATTCATACATAGATTGATACAAATCTACAATATTTTTCATGTTCTCTAAAATAAATTTATCAATGAATGTAATAAAAGTGTCTTTTAGTCTATCAAAAAAGTAGGATTTACAATATTTTGTATTTTGAAATTCAAATATGGGGAAACAAAAATTATATTTACAATATTTTGCATTTCTTAATTTAAATAAATACCTTGTATTTTTAAATTCAAATAAATACTTTAAATATAACCAACTAAATATTCTAATTATTAACATTAAAACATATAATATATAATATAATTGATCTTTCAACTTTTGATATTAATAAATTTAAAACATATACTCTAAAATTAAAATTAAATTAAAACTTTTTAAATCATAAATACATCAACAATAAACTTAAGTATTCTAAATATTCTTTGTTATCATTCAAATCTTTCTTTGTTATCATTCAAAACTTTCTTTGTTATCGTTGCACCAATCAATATCTCGTGCTTCCTTGAATAGGAAACTTATCTAGAACGTTAAATTTATCTTTTTAATATCAATATAATAATTTAAACCATTAACTTTTAATATCCAATATAATAATTTAAACCACGAATCCATAAACGGTAAGAGTAAGTGAAGTAACATAATTTGAAATTATGGTATTGATAACGTTCTTTGGTGTCATTCAAAATTTTATTTATATCATTAGTAAATTTGACTTTTTAAATATCCATTAGAATCGAACATGGCGACCAAGAATCAAAACTTTCAGTGATATTTACACCATCAACGTTGAAGTTACTCCCCACGTTGCAAAAGATACGATTGGAGCATTTTCCGCGTTAGAATATTATAGTAAAACTCGGAGGATAAAAAACCATTTCAAATCTTGGGTAGACGTCGTATGATAAAGGCATTCTCTATCAAAAAGCCATTATCAAAGGAAGCCGTTGTATGACAAAGGCATTCTTGACCAAAAGGCCATTATCAAAGGAAAATTGCTTTACTAGAATGATGAGATCCGAGAGTTTGTTGTGTTCCTGTAGTAATTGTAGTAATTAGTGGATATTCCAGTGGACCTGGCCATATTGGGTTGTTCCATCATTGATTTTGAATCGACGAACAAGCCACTTCATCTCGTTTGTAATGTGGTTGAGCTTTCTATTATGTGCGTCCTCAGATTTCTACGATTATTGAGAAATAAATGGGAGCCAACACAACTCGGCTCGTGGCCCTCCGATGATAAACCAAATTGGAGGTCATGAGATCTATTCCCAATTGGGTTTCAGAACATTTATATGGCTTGTGGCTCGGACGAGGCGGTGATGAAGAAGAACACATTCCTGTCTACGGGGATGTTCTGATTGAAGGAACAGTCTGTCTTGTGGAGTTTTAATAAAATGAGAATTTAAAAGAATTGCTGGAATTGCGGCGAACAAAGAGGAAACCATTGCTGGAATTGCAAATTACAATTCCAAGAACCATTTCAATCACCGTCCCATATCAGTCGGAATCCGGCTAACGAAGAAGTGCTGAATTGCTCAGTTAGTTTTAGAACATATAAGTAAGTAGCTTAGAATCACTATTAAGCACTCAATTTGTAAATTTCAGGCAGGATTTTGATCAAATTTAGGGAAAATATGGTCGGATCAGTAATGGGGTGATTTAACTGCTCGTTAACCCACGCCTATTCAGCTTGTTTTGAAAACCTTTTTTGGTTGGTTTGAATTCTAAGAACATTGGTGTGTTTATTTTCTTATTATCTTTTTGGGTTTCTCTTATGTTCAGGATGCCAATCTAGGAAATGCAGGAACTGGTGCAATCTAAGTAGGATTTATGTTCAGTTTTGTATGATTTATCTTTGAATCGCTTAGATTGACTGTCAGCAATTTTGTGAATCAGGGAAGATATCCTTTGTGAAGCATCGTCTTACCGGGGAGTTTGAGAAGAAATATTTACCGGGGAGTTTGAGAAGAAATATGAACATTCGTATAAAATTTATATTAGTTTTTATTAGAACCTCTGTAAAAATTGTCTCATCCAATAAATGGTATTTTGTTAGGAGGGTTTTGTTATTTTTATTAGACTCCCATATTGCAATAAATGATATTTTTGTTCAGAGGGTTTGTTGTGAGGTTATTGTTGTTGCATGTTGTTAGTTTGTTCAAAGGGTTTTGGTATTTTTTATTTGACACCTTTGAATCCCCACTAAAGTTATAGTTGAATTGGTTGGAATTTAGATCGATTGGTCGGTTGGTATTTAGATGGATAGTTGAATTCGTTGGTATCTATTATCCAAAACTTCCAGAAACCGCTCAGGATGTGATTTCATTTGAAGTTGATTTAGTTTGTTAATTGCACTGCCAGTTCCAAGTTTGAATGTTAAGTTAATACTGGACAAGAAAGTAGCCAGACTTGAGGGCACCACGAAAATGTAAACGGGGCCACTGCCCAACAGAGGTGAGAACGATTCCATATTAGTTATTATGTCTACTTTTTTTCCAAACGTTTTTTTTTCATTGATGCCTGTATATGCCTGTCGTTCTGTCGTTCTGTCATTGAAATCTCTAGGCATAGTTTAGTGTAAGAGGCATCGTTTTTTTACTTTGAATTTACAGGAAGAAAGGTAGCCACTCTGGGTTATGGGACTGCTTTAAAATGACGATGATATTGAATTTGTCTAATCCCATATGGGTTGTTTTTCCCAATTGGCTTGCAGAATATTATGGTCAAACCTACAGGCTTTATCATAAAAATATCACCACGTGTTCTTTATCATTCCTGCATTAAGATTGCAATGTTTTTCAGCGAAACTCTCAGTGTAAACCCCTATTTTCAAATGTTTGGAATATTATAAACATCTGTGTGCCTTTACATATATTTATTTTTTATATTTTTTACTGTATATATGTTTGTAGTTATTTTATGTGAATATATACTTTTTTTTTTTCAAATAAATACTTCTTACATGCATTTCAATTCTCCAGGAGTTGTCGGCACCACAAAACCGGAAGACATCAGGCAGAAGCAGAAACTAGGCAAAAACAATTGGATTCTCGTCATCTATGAACCTGCTGATCTTGACCACGCTGTGAACATGCTATCTGATTCAGGGAATTAGGTAATGCGGTCTCCTATGTGGTTTCCTTGGATTCAGGGAATCAGGTAAGTACTTTAATTGTTCAATCTAATAGTTAGCCACCTTAATCTTTGCATGGGAATCATCATCATCAGTTTTCTTTCTTCTCCCTCTACTCTTGTTTGTTTCTTTGACCTCCAAAACTCACTCGCTCCCTGCAGTTTTTTTGTTGACATGAGTTCCATTATGTCATTTAAGGCCTAGATTTAATTGCTTCATAACTCCCATTTCGTTTTGTTTTTCCTATAAAGAACTTCAATAGCTACCGTGGCATGTCCTGGAAGTAAAATTTCCGGTAAATAACAATGGGGTTGTTTATTTTGCTCAATATGCCTCATCATGTCATTTCTATTTGACTCCTCGTAGTTAAGAATAAATTATTTTCTCATTATCATATGTGTGGTGGGTATCGTGTATTGGTGCATAGCAACTCTTCTCACTCACTACAACTCAACGAAATTGCAATGCAATTGAAATTTATTTAATGCGCTCAACCTAAAACAATCCCCGTTTGTTGGTGCATTGGCCACACCTAGACATGCTTGCTTTTGTTAATTAAATACAACAATGGATGATATTATAAAGCAATTCAGATCCATATTAATATCTCAATTTTGTGGCAATTAAACTAAGCCTAGGACGAGTACAAGTTCCCTGAATTACAAAGAGGAAGAGGCATTGTCCATCCCATTCCACATCATCCTCTTGCGGATATCCCAAAAGCCCTGTCACCACACCAGTAGAATGGCCTGGTACCAGTATCTGAACGTCCCTTCTTGGTAATTTCAAGGTATGTGCAATTGCCCTTATACACCTTTTGTGGTAATTTCAAGGTAGTTTCTTTTAGCGTGGGTTAGTTTCTTCTAATTTATTACCCTATTGATTTCCCGCCAATAGATCCATGGCCAAGGAATTTTGTCTTTGATCATACCTATCAACCAGAAAAAATAAAATTCTATTCTTTGACATGGTAGATGGGTTGTCCTCAAATAACTCCTGGACTCCATCTTGTTATCCCGCTAGATCTTGGAATTCAACTCTGCCTGCTTTCCATCCAAATATTAGTTTCCACAGTATTCAATCTATCGCATAGATTATTTATTGTATTCCCAATTTTCTATTCTAGTTTCATTGTAAGTCATTTATTTAAGTTTCTGCAATGCCAGCAGGCAAAATGATAGGTAATATACATCCACAGAGTCGTGTAATATCATCCTGCAGACCTCCTATGTGAAGTTCTATTCTCAAAGAACGACAATCTCCGAGCAAGCCATCAAATATTCTCCAAATGGACTGTTCCAGCTTTGTTTATATTTCCTCATCATGTGAGTGTCCCTCCCTATTCGTCTCTAGAGAAGATTTAATAATCAAATCCTGCAAGTCAAGTCAAGGCAAGGCATGGAAAAATGTTGCATGCGCTTTTCATGAGAAGAGTAGCATCATTTGCATACGCTTTTCAACTGCTGAACGAAAATATCTTTGGATTCAAGATCCTTGTGGAGAGAGTCGCAAGAAATATCCGGTTCCCTTATTTTGTGGTGAAGATGTACATTTTCTTCTAAAACCTTGGTACATTTGCCAATTAATAGAGTCTATTTCTCGTCTGCAAGATTCAAGATCAGCGATGAGAGAATCCAAAGCTATTTCCAAATCCCCTATTCTTCCCTTGTGATGCACCTGTTTTTTTTCTAATACCAAATTTATTCTCCCCAGTTCAGCGTTCCCCTCCTCGAGGAACATTTTCTGATCCTCTGAAATTTCTTGCAATGTCTCAATCACGTTTAGTTGTTTGTGCATGGAATTCTCCTTACCCTGCACTTCATTTTCTTGCACGCATTAGTTTGACATTTGTGTCCAGCAACTTCCCAAGATTTTTATTTAGTTCCTGAATTTGCCTGTTAGGTTTTCCATTTTCAACAATGGATAGTTCAACTCTGACATTTGTCTCCTGCATAAGTTTTTTATTCAATTCCTAAATTTCTGTGTCAGATTTTCCTTTTTCAACTCTAACATTCATCACCTGCAACTCTCCACGTTTTGTATTCAGTTCTTGAATTTACGTGTTGGCTTGTTTGAGACAATTTGTTACGTTGTACTGTTGAAATAAATCTGGGTGTTGTTGGACAGCTTTATTCACCAGTTGTTGCAAGTTAGATAATTCGAATTCTTTGCCCAACTGCAATACAGTTTCTTGTTTATCTTTCTAAATGGGAAAATCTTTCCGGTGGCCTGCTCATGCTGCATCTGTTTCCAACCTTATTGTTAAACAAACAAGTTTGGCAATCCGCTTATAAAATACATGGCAGAACCGCTGAACTTAAAGAGGAGGTTTTAGGATCCAACGCTGATCAGTGTTTCCATGGCTACCATTGGGAGGTTTGCACTTATATCTAGATTATGTGTTACCAATAGGTTTTCAGGTTGCTCTGTCTGGTATATCATAAAGGGTCTGCCAATAAAATAAGATATTTACTTTATATTATATAAGCATATTATCCTTATTATGTTCACAATCCTTACGCTTCCAAATTTGGCCGCTGTATTATAGAATATTATTATTATATTATATAAGCAGACTTCTTCGAGTGCTATCTCATAGTTGGCGGATTTACAAATATCGGGAGTGATCGAATGCTTGACAGGGCTAGTGCCACGATTTTGGCCATTAAGCCAACGCCGATTTTTTTACTCTGCTTTACATATTATATATCGGAATATAGGTGTGGAATATAATTTCTTTTCATAATTTTTTGTGATTTGTTTGAAGGATTTTTGGACGGTAATGAAAAAGAAAAATAAAAGGAAACCAATAGCATTTTTAATGCCACCTTGAGTCGTTACCTTAAACCATTTCTTCATACGAATATTAATCATGTTTACTGGTCCAAAAAAAATACAAATTGTTTTATGTTATACAGTTTAGTTTGGTGTGACTCTATACATTTTGTATATTGAATTTAAACATTTTAGTATTTATGGGTTAGAAATTATTTTTTGATATTATTAAAGTATAGATTTCTTTAGAGAGTATGATTTAGTTGAATTTGAAATTACTTTATTTTATAATATTCCATGTTGTTGGAGGAGAATCCATTTGAAATTACATAAATGTTAGAGTATGGATTTAGTTGAATTTAAAATTACTTTAGTTGAATTTGAAATTTCATAATTTTTTCTTACTTATTTAAAAATGAACCTTTAAATGTGAAACTTAAATTTTATTGTAATTAATACTATGATCATGGAGACTTGTTATATTTTTTTTGTTAATGTTATTTTTAATAATTTAGTTTTTTTTCATCTTAAAATTGTTCTAGTTAATAAGTAAGAGCTTCTTGAAATATAGTTAGATTTTTTAGTTAATAGTTTACAGTATTTTACAAGTTTAAAATTTTGTTAGATTATAAATTGTTATCTTGTTTACTTTTGATTAAATTGTTTTTCAATGTCTCTTTTTATGGTTATATGTATAAATTTAATTGGAATATTTTAATTAGATTAAGATTGTAGAAAATATTTGTTTATTTTACGAATATTAAATGGTATATATTATATATATATATGTTTGCATTAGTACGTTGACCATAAGGGCTCTACTGAAAGTCTTGTATAGAGTGTTTACAAAGGACCATTTTGGGAAATTGCCTGGAAACAATCTCCTAACTCGGTATCTTGACACATGTGCCTTTGTTGTAGCTGAAAACTGGGACGCCATTGCGCTAGTAATAGGTGGAGGGACGTAACTCCCAGAGAATCCCTCCCAGTACGCCCCAAGTTGGGTGGTCGACCATGTATACACAAGGTTTTTAAAGTGGTCTAACAAGGGACCCCCCTTTGTTGACACTCTATTCATGCAACCTAGGAATTAAGACCTCTTCCCTTTGTATTATAACTTTAACCAACTCTAAAACTTAGCTACTTTATCCACTCTCATCCAATCTATATAAATTGTAACCACAAAATTTTAAAACATAACACTTATAAACCATAAAAATTTTAACATTTTTAAGCCCTAAAACCTTTTAAAATTTGTATCAAACACACTTTAACCCATGTAATAGTAACACTTAAATTTTTTTTCTCTTAATTCCTTAACTCCTCTCTCTTTCTCTCTCTCTCCACACCTAACCCCCAATCTCTCTCTCTCTCTCTCTCTCTCTCTCTCTCCCTCTCTCTCTCTAAATTCCTAACCCCCAATATCTCTCTCTCCCTCTCTAAACCTTGAACCCACAATCTCTCTATGTCTAAAACCCTAAGATATAATCTCTCCCTTTTTATCTCTCTAAACCCTTAACGTCCAATCTCCCCCTTTTTTTTTTTATCTATTTCCCTCTCTAAACCCCTAACCCTCAATCTCTCTCTCTCTCTAGACACTTAACCCCCAATATATCTCTCTTTCTCTCCACCTATCTATCTACCTATCTATCTATATATATAAACCCCTAACCCCCAATATCTCCCTCAGCCTCTTTCTCTAAACCCCTAACCTACAATCTCTCTCTCTCTCTTTCTCTCTCTAAGCATCTAACCCCCAATATCCATCTCTCTCTATCAAACTATAACCCCTAGTCTCTCTCTCTCTCTCTCTCTCTCTAACCACGTAAATCCCAATCTCTATCTGTCTCTCTCACTCCCTCTGCCAAATTCTATCTTTAAACCCCTTACACCAAATGTCTCTCTCTCTCTCTCTGTAAGTCCCTAACTCCCAATCTCTCTTTCTCTCTATAAACCTGTAACCTCCAATATCTCTCTCTAAACCCCTAACCCATATTCTCTCTCTTTCCTTAAACCCATAACCCATAATCCCTCTCCATATATAAACTTGCCACGCCAAATCTCTCTCTCTCTCTAAAAACACTTAACCTCCATTCACTCTCTCTTTATAAACTCCTAACTCCCTGTGTGTGTGTGTAAATTCCTAACCTCTAATCTTCCATCTCTCTCTCCCTCTCTCTAAACCCATATGCCCCAACCCTTAATATCTCTTTCTCTCTCTCTACCTAACTATCTGTCTATATATTTATCTAAGACACTGACACCAAATAAATCTCTTTCTTTAAAAGGCGTAACCCCCCCTCTCTCTCTTTAAACCCATAACATACGCAATATCTTGATTTATTTATCTCTCTCCTTAATCCCCTAACCACAAATCCTTTTCTCTCACTCCTTAAGCCCCTAATAACAAATATTTCTCTCCTTACGCCCCTAAACACAAACTTTTAAAACATAACACTTATAAACCATACACGTTTTAACATTTTTAAGTCCTAAAACCTTGTAATTTCTTTTATCATACCTACTTTAACCCATGTAATTGTAACACCTAAACTTTGTTCTCTTAATTCCTTATCTCCTCTCTCTC
>LPNX010151699.1:47243-60667 GCA_001517045.1 Pseudotsuga menziesii | reverse complement strand
ACCCCTACTAACCCCCAATATCACTCCTTCTCTCTAAACCTTGAACCTACATTATTTTTCTCTCTAAACCAATAACCTCCAATCTATCTCTCTCTCTCTCTCTCTCGACCTCAAACCCACAATATCCTTCTTTCCATCTATCTCTCTCTAAACCCTTAAGAGCCAATATATCTCTCTCTCTAACTTCCAATATCTCTCTCACTCTCTCTCTCTAAAACCCTAACCCCCAATATCCCTCTCTCTCTAAATACCTAACCACCAATCTCTCTCTCTCCATCTCTCTCCTTCTCACTTTTTACTCTAAACCCTTAAGAGCCAATATATCTCTCTCTCTAACTTCCAATATCTCTCTCACTCTCTCTGTAAAACCCTAACCCCCAATCTTCCTCTCTCTCTAAATACCTAACCACCAATCTCTCTCTCTCTCTCTCTAAACCCCTAACCCCCAATATCTCTCTCTCTCTAAATCCCTAACCCGCATTCACTCTCTTTCTCTCACTCTCTCCCTCTCTCTCTAAACCCCTAACTACAATCTCTCTCTCTCTCTCTCTCTCTCTCTCTATATATATATATATATATATATATATAAACCATCAACCCCCAATCTCTCTCTCTCTCTAATAACACTTAACCTCCAACCTCTCTCTTTCTAAACCCCTAACCCCCAATATCTTACACACTCTCTCTCTCTCTATCTTTATGTGTATGTAAAATGTTAACCTCTAATCTCTCCATCTCCCTCTCTCTAATCCCATAAGCCCCAGCCCATAATCTCTCTCTCTCTCTCTCCCTCTCTCTAAGCCCATAGGCCCCAACCCATAATCTCTCTCTCTCTCTTTTCCTCTCTCTAAGCCAATAGGCCCCAACCCCTAATCTCTCTCTCTCTCTCTCTCTCTCTCTCTCTCTCTACCTAACTATCTATCTATATATGTATCTAAGCCACCGACACCAAATATCTCTATTTCTTTAAATGACTAACCCCCAAAACTCTCTCTCTCTCTCTCTTTCTCTATAAATATCTAACCCCCAATCTCTCTCTCTTTCTCTGTAAATATCTAACCCCCAATCTCTCTCTCTCTCTCTCTCTCTCTCTCTCTCTCTCTCTTTAAATCCATAACACACCCAATCTCTTGATTTATTTCACTCTCCTTAAGCCCTAACCACAAATCCTTTTCTCTCTCTAAACCCCAATATCTCTCTAAAATCCTAACCACCAATCTCCCTCTCTCTCTCCATGGTAATCCCTAACCTCCAATCTATTTCTTGGTGTCACTCTCTCTCTCTCTAAACCCCTAACCCCCAATATCCCTCTTTTTATCTCTTTCTCTCTCTAAACTCTAGAACTGAAACAATTTGTCTTTCTAACCCAAAATATCTCTCTCTCTATATATAAACCCTCTAACACCAATCTCTCTCTCTAAACCCTTAACCTCCAATCCTCCTCTCTCTCTAAACCACTAACCACCAATTTGTCTTTGTCTCTCTCTAAACCCCTAACCCTCAATCCCTCCATATTTCTCTTTTTCTAAACCCCTAACCACAAAATATATCTATCTCTCTNAGAGAGAGAGAGAGAGATTAGGGATGTGGGGTTTTGAGAGAGATAGAGAGAGTTAGTTAGGGGCTTAGAAAGAGAGAGAGAGAGGGGAGGTTAGGGTTTATATGTATATATAAACCCCCAATCTCTCTTTCTCTAAAATCATCAACCCCAATCTCTTTCTCTCTCTCTCTCTCTAAAATCCTAACCCCAAATCTCTATCTTTCCCACCCTCTCTCTAAACCCCTAATGCCTAATCACTCTCTTGCTCTAAACCTATAACCTTGAATTGCTCTATCTAAACCTCCAAACTCCACTCTCTCTCTCTATCTCTCTCTCTCTCTCTCATATCCAATATATACCACTCTCACACAGTCACTCTTTCTCTAATCCCATGCCCCCAATCTCCATTTTTATATCTCCCTCTTTCTCTAAATCCTAACACCTAATCAATCTCTATGTGTAACGTCCAATCTCTCTCTCTCTCTCAAAGCCCCTAACCACCAATCTCTCTCTCTCTCTCTCTCTCTCTCTCTAATCCCAAACCTCGAAGCTCTCTCTCTCTAAAACACTAACCACAAAGATCTCTCTCTCTAAAATACAAACACCCAATCTCCCTATCTCTTTCTTTAAAACCATATCCCCCAATATGTCTCTCCCTCTCTCACTCTAAACCCTAACCCTCTCTCTCTCCAAACTCCTAACCCTCTCTCTCTCTCTTCATATAAATCCCTAACCTCTAGTATATTTTTATCTCACTCTCTCTCTCTAAACCCCTAACCCACAATATCTCTCCCTCTATATCCCTCTATTTATGAACTCTATAACCTAATTAATTTCTATTTCTAGCCCAAAATATATCTCTCTCTCTATATATAACCCCTAACCACCAATCTCTCTCTCTCTCTCTCTCTGTAAACCCTTAACCTCCAATCCCCCCTCTCTAAACCCCTAACCATCAATCTCTCTCTCTCTCTCTAAAACCCTAACTCCCAATCTCTCCCTATTTCTCACTCTCCCTCTCTCTCTCTAAACCCCTAACCCCAATCACTATCTATATATCTAAACCCCTAAACCCCAATCTCTCCCTATTTCTCTCTCTCTCTCTCTCTCTCTCTCTCTCTCTCTCTCTCTCTCTCTCACCCCTAACACCCAACCCCTCTCTCTCTATTTATCTATCTATCTAAACCCCTAATACCCAACGTCCCTCTCTATCTGTCTCTCTCTATAACCCTGAAGCCCCAACCTCTCTGTCTAAACCCCTCCCCCCAATATTTGTCTTTATACCACTAAATCCCAAACTCCAAATATGTACCTATAAAATACCTTAACACTCAATCTTTATCTCTCTTTAAACCCCTAATTTTTAATGTATCTCTCTAAACCCTTAACCCCCAATATCTCTCTCTATCTTTCTCCTTCTAAACCCCAAATCCCTAATCTCTCTCTAAACCCCTAACTCCTAATCTCTCTCTCTTTCTTTCTCTATATATATCTATCTAAACCCCTAATTCCTAACCCACAATATCTCTCTCTCTCTCTCAACCCTTAACCCCAATATCTATCTATATAAGCGCTAATTCCTAACCCACAATATCTCTCTCTCTCTCTCTCTAAACCCCTGACCCCAATCTCTATCTATCTATCTATCTAAACCCCTAACCCCCAATCTCTCCCTATTTCTCTCTCTCGACCTCTTTCTAAACCCCTGACCCCAATCTCTATCTATCTATCTATCTAAAACCCTAACCCCTAATTTATCTCTCCATCACTCTCTATTTATTTAAACCCATAACAACCAATCCCCCCCCCCTCTCTATCTATCTAAACCCCTAATACCTAATGTGTGTGTGTGTGTGTGTGTGTCTATCTTTCTCTCTAAACCTTGAACCCCCAATCTCTCTCTCTTTGTCTCTCTAAAGCCTAAACCCCCAATCTGTACCTATAAAATCCCTTAACACTCAATCTCTATCTCTCTCTAAACCCCTAATCTCTCTCTTTATCTCTCTCTCTCTCTCTCTCTAAACCCCTAACTCCTAATCTCTCTCTCTCTCTATCTATCTAAAAGCCAAATTCCTAACCCATAATCTCTCTCTCTCTCTAAGCCACTAACTCCTAATCTCTCTCTCTGTCTCTCCCTGTATCTATTTATCTATCTAAATCCCTAATTACTAACCCATAGTCTCTCTCTCTCTCTAAGCCCCTAACCTCCATTCTCTCTCTCTAAAGCACTAACCCCCAATATCTCTCTTTCTTTAAACCCATAACCCCCAATCTCTCATTCTTTAAACCCCTCACTCCCACTATCTCTCTCTTTAAATTGCTAACCCCCCATCTATCTCTTTCCCACTTGCTCTCTCTAAAGCCCTAATGCCTAATCTCTCTCTCTCTCTAAACCTTTTATAACCTTCAATCTCTCTCTAAAACCCTAACCACCAATTTCTCTCTCTCTCTCTCTCTCTCTCTCTCTCTCTCTCTCTCTATCCCTAATCTCCAATATATATCAGTCTCAACCTCTCTCTCTCTCTCTCTGTCTAAGCTCATATCCCCCAATCTCCCTCTTTCTATTTCCCTCTCTCATTAAAACCTAACACCCAATCAATCTATGTGTGCAATGTCCAATATCTTTCTCTCTCTCTAAACCCCAAACCACCAATCTCTCTCTCTCTAAACCCTAAACCCCCAATCTCTCTCTCTCTCTCTCTCCCTCTCTATCAAACACTAACAACAAATGTTTCTCTCTCTCTCTTTAAACTACTTACACCCAATATCCCCCCCCCTCTCTCTCTAAAATCCTAACCTTCAATCTCTCCCTTTCTCTCTCTACACCCCTAAACCTCAATCTCTCTCTCTCTCTAAACCCCTAACCTACGATCTCCCTCTTTCTTTAAACCCATAACCCTTAATATTTATCTCTCGCTAAACGCCTAACCCTATCTCTCTTTCTCTCTCTCTAAACCTGTAACCTCATTCTCTCTCTCTCTCTCTCTTTAAACCACTAACTCCTAATCTCTCTCGCTCTAAACCCCTAACCCCCAATCTATTTCTCTCTCTAAATCCCTAACCTTAAATATCTCTCTCTCTCACATACACTCTCTCTCTAAACCCCTAACCCTAAATTTTCTTCTTTCTACATCCCTTTCTCTCTAAACCCAAACACCAATTCAATCTCTCTATCTCTCTATATATAAACACCCAACCCCCAAGATCTCTCTTTAAACCCCCAACCCCTAATCTCTCTCTCTCTCTCTAAATGACTAGCCCCCAATCTCCCTCTTTATACATGTCTCTCTAAGTCCCTAACTCCAATCCCTATCTATTTCTCTCTCTCTCTAATCCTCTAACCCTTAAATCCCAATCTCTCTATTTCTCTAAACCAATATCCTTCAACATCTCTCTCTCTATAAAACCCTATCCCCTAGTCTCTCTCTCTCTCTCTCTCTCTCTCTCTATCTATCTCTAAAGACATATCATCCAATATCTCTCTTTAAACACCTAACAACCACTCTCTCTCTAAATTGTAACACCCAATCTCTCTATTTCTCTCAAAATCCATAAACCTTAACATATATATATCTCTCTATATAAATACGTAACCTATAATATGTGTGTGTATGTGTAAACCCATCAACCCATTTCTCTCTCTCTCTCTATTTATATATTTATCTAAACCCCTAACCCCAAATATCTCTCTAAACCTTAAACCTCCAATCTCTCTGTGTATAAACCCTTAACCCCAAATCTCTCTCTCTAAAAACCCATAACTCTCAATCTCTCTCAATCCCTTTAAATCCCTAACCTCCAATCTCTCTCTCTCTCTCTCTCTCTCTCTCTAAACCCCTAGCCCCAATCTCTCTATCTCTCTCTCTCTCCTTGTAAACCCCCTATCTCTAATCCCTAATATCTCTCTCTCTCAACCCTCAACCCCCAATCTCTCTCTCCCTCTCTCTCTCTATTGAAACCCCTAACCCCTAATCTTTTTGTCTCTCTAAAACCCTCACCACCAATCTCTCTTTTTATATCCCTCTCTCTCTCTCTAAACCCCTAACTCCCAATCTCTTTATCTATCTCTAAACAAATAACCACCAAAATATCTCTCTCTCTCTATAAACCACTAACTTCAAATATCTCTCTCTCTATAAACCACTAACCTCAAATATCTCTCTCTCTCTAAACCTCTCACACTTCTTTCTCTAAATCCATAACCCCTAATCTCCCACTCTTTTTATCTCTAAACCCCTAACCCCTAATCTCCCACTCTTTTTTATCTCTAAACCCCTAACCCCTAATCTCCCTCTCTCTGTAAATCATAACACCTAATCAATCTCTCTTTCTCTCTCTTTCCAGATCCTCCAATATCTCTATCTCTCTAAACCCATAAACCCTAACCCAAAAATTTCTCTGTCTCCGGTAAAACTCTCACTGCCAATATCTCTCTTTTAATCTCTCTCTCTCTCTCTCTCTCTCTCTCTCTCTCTAATATCCTAACCCTATGTCTCTTTATTTCTCTCTAAAAAAATAACCACCAATCTCTCTCTCTCTCTCTCAAAACCACTAACAACAAATCTCTCTCTCTCTAAACCTCTCGCCCCCTCGCATCCAATATCTCTTTATTTAAACCCATAACCCCTAATCTCCCTCTCTTTCTCTCTAAACCCCTAACCCCTAGTATGCCTCTTTTTATCTACCTCTCTCTCTCAATCATAACACCCAATCAATCTTTCCCTCTCTCTCTATCTCTCTCTAAACAAGTAACCCCCATTCTCTCTTCCTCTAAACCACTAATCCTTAATATATCTCTTTCTTTCCCTCTCTCTCTCTCTCTTAACCCCTAACTTGTAATCTCTCTATCTCTCTCTCACCACCTATCTTTCTCTCCCTCTCTCACTCCCTATCTCAAAACCCATATCTTGCAATCTCTCTCTCTCTCTCTCTCTCTCTCTCTCTCTCTCTCTCTCTCTCTCTCTCTCTCTCAACCCATCAACCCTCACCCCCAATATCTATTTCTTTAAACCCATAAACCCTAATCTCTCAATCTCTCTCTCTAAACCCCTTACCCCCATTATCCCTCTTTTCTATCTCCCTCTCTATAAACCCCAAACCCCAAATCTCTCTCTCTAAACCCATAACCCCCAATCTCTCTCTCTCTCTCTCTCTCTCTAAACCCATAACCCCCATTCTATCTCTCTCTAAACCCATAACCCCCATTCTATCTCTCTCTAAACCCATAACCCCTAGCACCCAATCTCTCTCTCTCTCTATAACCCCCTAACCCCTAATCTCTCCCCATTTCTCTCTCTCTCTAACCCCCTCACCCCCAATATCTTTTTCTTTAAACCCATAACCCATAACCCCTAATCTCTTAATCTCTCTCTCTAAACTGCTTACCCCCAATCTCCCTCTTTCTGTCTCCCTCTCTATAAACCCCTAACCCCAAATCTCTCTCTCTCCCTCTAAAACCCTAACCCCAAATTTATCTCTTTCTAAACATATAACCCCAAATCTCTCTTTCTCTCTCTCTCTAAACCCATAAACCCTAGCCCCCAATCTCTCTCTCTCTCTCTAACCACCAATGTTTCCCTATTTATCTACCTGTTTCCTTGTCAAAATCCATAACCCAATCTTTATCTATTTATTTAATCTCCTAACCCCCAATTTCTCTATACCATTCTCTCTTGCTATAAACTCCTAACCCTGAATCGCTCTCTCACTCTATCAATATATCTATTTATACCCCTAATACCCAATCTCTCTCTCTCAACCTACTGAAATCCCTACTCTCTCTTTTTCTCTCGAACGATATCTCTCTCTAAGCCCCTAGCCCAAAATCTCCCTATTTCTATCTCCCTCTATCTTTAAACCCTAACATCCAACGATGAATCTCTCTCTCTAAGCCACTATCCTCAATCTCTCTCTCTCTCTCTCTCTCTCTCTCTCTCTCTCTCCAAACTTCCAATGTTAATCTCCCTCTCTTTGTCTTTGTAAAACCATAACTCCCACTCTCTCTCTCTCTAAACCCCATTCTCTCTCTCTCTTTCTAAAACCCTCCCCCCCAATCTCTTGTTATTTCTTACTTTCTCTCTCTCTTGAAACCCATAACCACTAATCTTTCTCTCTCTAAACCCCTAACCCCTAATCTCTCTCTCTCTCTAAACCCCTAACCTTTAATATCTTTCCCTATAAACACATAAGCCCTATTATCTTTCTCTTTCTATCTCTAAACCCCTATAACACCCAATCTCTCTCTATAAGACTTAGACCCCAATTCTCTCTCTCTCTCTCTCTAAGCCCTTAGCCCCAAATCTCCCTCTATCTCTAAACCCTAACATCCAACGATGAATCTCTCTCTCTCCCTCTCTAAGTCACTAACCTGAATCTCTCTCTCTCTCTCTCTAAACTACCAACGCTAATCTCCCTCTCTCCATCTCTGTAAAACCATAACCCCCAATCTCTCTCTCTAAACCCCTAACCCCCAATATTTCTCTCTAAACCCCTAACCCCCAATCTCTCTCTCTCTCTCTCTCTCTCTCTCTCTCTCTAAAAACCTCACCCCCAATCTCTTGTCATTTATTACTCTCTCTCTCAAAACCCCTAACCCCTAATATCTTTCTCTCTCTAAACCCCTAACCCCTAATCTCTCTCTCTCTTTCTCTAAACCCCTAACCTCCAATATCTCTTTCTATAAACACCTAATCCCTATTATCTTTCTCTTTCTATCTCTAAACCCCTATAACCCCCTATCTCTCTTTGTAAGACTCAAATCCTAATTCTCTCTATCTTTCTCTCTCTCTCTCTAAATACTTAACCTTGAATCTTGCTCTCTCTGAAACCCTAACCTCCAATATCTTTCTCTATCTCTCTTTAAAAATATAACTCCTAATCTCCCCTCCTCTCTCTCTCTAAATTTCGAACACCCAATCAATCTCTCTCTTTAACGCCCAACCTCTCTCTCTCTCTAATCCCATAGTCTCCAATCTCCCTCTTTCTATCTCCCTCTCTCTCTCTAAACCCTAACACGCAATCAATATCAGTGTGTAACATCCAATCTCTCTTTCTCTCTAAAACCCTAACAACAAATCTCTCTCTGTAACGCTCAACCCCTCTCTACCCCTAACCACCAATCTCTCTCTCTCTAAACCCCAAACCCCCAATCGCTCTCTCTCTAAAAAACTAACCACAAATATTTCTCTCTTCTCTCTCTCCCTCTCTAAACCCTCAATATCTCTCTCTCCCTCTCTCTCGAAACCCCTCACCCCCAATCTTTATTTATTTCTTACTCTCTCTATCTATAGACCCCTAAACCTCGAGCTCTCTTTGTACACCCCTAACCTTTAATTCTCTCTCTCTCTATAAACTCCTAACCTCAAATATCTCTCTTTGTAAACTCGTAAGCATTAATATCCTTGTCCCTCTATCTTTAAGCCCCTATTAACCCCTAAACTCTCTCTTTGAATCCGTTAAACACCCAATCTCTCTCTCTCTCTAAGATCATAACCTCGAATCTCTCTCTCTCTCTCTCTCTAATACCATACCTCCAAACTCTCTCTCTCTCTCTCTAATACCATACCTCCAAACTCTCTCTCTCTCTCTCTAATACCATACCTCCAAACTCTCTCTCTCTCTCTCTCTCTCTCTCTCTCTAAATCCCTAACCCTCAATCTCCCTCTTTCTCTCTCTCTCTCTAAACTACTAACACCCAATCGATCTCTATCTTTAACCCTCTCTCTCTCTCTCTCTCTCTCTCTCTCTCTCTTTAAACCCCTAACCCCAATCTCTCTCTCTCTCTCTAAATCGCTAACACCTAATATCTCTCTAGATAAACCCTAATCCCCAATCACTCTCTAAATCTCTCTTGATCTCACCACCATAAATCCCAAATCTGGATCCACATACCCCCACCCTCTATATATATATCTACCCCCAACCACTAACATCCATACTCCCTCCATGATCACTCTCTCTACACCCTAAACCCACAATCTCTCTATCTCTAAACTCATAACCTCAAATATCTTTCTCTCTCTAATGCACTAACCTCCAATATCTCTTTTTCCCTCGGTCTCTCTCTATACCCCTAATACCAAGTCTCTCTCTCTCTCTCTAAATCCCTAACACCAAATAAATATCTCTCTCTCCCTCTCACTCTCTCTAAACCCATATAATCTAATTTCTCTCTCTCTTTAAACTCCTAACCCCCAATATTTCTCTTTATCTCTCTCTCCCATAACATCTAACCCCTACGCTTTATCTTTTCATCACTATATCTCTCCCTAAGCCCCCAATTTCTCTTGCTCTCTCTTCGTATAAACCCCAAAACCCCAATTTCTTTCTAAAAATACCTAACACTCATTCTCTCTCTCTCTCTCTCTCTAAACATATATCATCCAACCAATCTCTCTATCTCTATCAAAATCCATAACCCCCAATATATCTCTCTCTCAACCACTAACTCCCAATCTTTCTCTCTCTAAAAACCTTAACCTATAATATGCATGTGTGTGTAAACCCCTCAACATGTTTCTCTCTCTCTCTCTCTAAACCCCTAACCCTAAATCTCTCTCTCTCTCAACAACATACCCCCAATCTCTCTCTCTCTCTCTCTAAAACCCCATAATTCTAAACCTCTCTTGTTTCCTTTAAACCCCTAACCTCCAATATCGCTCTCCTTATCTAAACCTCTAACCTTCAATATCTCTATCTCTATAAAAATACCCTAATCCTAAAATATATATCTCTCTCAACCCTTAACCATCAATCTCTCTCTCTCTTTCTCATATATATATAAACCCCCAATCTCTCTCTATCTCTCTCTTGTAATATCTATCTATATATCTCTCTGTCCCTTTCTTTAAACCCCCAAGCCCTAATATTTCTTTCTCTCTAAAACCCTCACCACCAATATCTAACTCTTTCTAAACCACTAACCTTGAACCTCTCTCTATTTCTAAACCTCTTGCCTCGTCACCCCCAATATCTCTTTATCTAAACCTATAACCCCTAATCTCTATCTATCTCTCTATAAACCCCTAATCCCCAATCTCCCTCTGTATATCTCCTCCTCTCTCTAAACCATAACACCCAATCAATCTCTCTCTCTCTCTATATCCTCCAATCTCTCTATCTCTCTCTAAACCCATAACCCCCATTCTTTTTTTCTCTAAACCACTAACCCCAATATCTCTGTTTCTATCCCTCTCAATCTCTCTCACTCTAAACCCCTAACTTGAAATCTCTCTCTCTCTCTCCACCACCATTATCTCTCTCCCTCTCTCCAATGCTCTCTTGAAACCCCTAACCCACAATTTCTCTCTCTCTCTCTCTCTCTCTCTCTCTCTCTCTCCAAACCACTCACCCCTCATCCCCAATATCTCTTTATTTAAACCCATAACCCCTAATCACTCAATAAATCCCTCTAAACCCCTTAACCCCAATCTCCCTCTCTTTGTGTCGCTCTCTATAAACCCCTAATCCAAAATCTCTCTCTCCCTCTACCTCTAAATCCATAACCCCCAATATCTCTCTCTCTATATACCCCTAACCCCAAATCTATCTCTCTATAAACCCATAACCCCTAATCTCTCTCTCTCTCTCTCTCTCTCTCTCTCTCTCTCTCTAAACCCATAACCCCTAATCTCTCTCTCTCTCTCTCTCTCTCTCTCTCTCTCTCTCTAAACACATAACCCCTAGCCCCCAATCACTCTCTCTCTCTAACCCCCTAACCCCAATCTCTCCCTATTTCTCTCTCTCTTTCTCTCTAAACCAATAACCCAATCTCTATCTATCTATTTAAACTCCTAACCCCCAATTTCTCTATACCTCTATCTCTCTATCTAAACCCCTAACACCCAATCTCTCTCTCTCTCTCTCTCTAAACCCCTCACTCCCAATATGTCTCTTTTTCTCTAAACCCTTAACCCCCAATCTCTCTCTCTCTCTCTCTCTCTCTCAACCTACTAAATGCCCTAATCTATTGCTTTGTCTCTCTTCCATGCACTCATTCTCTCTCTGTGTGTATCTATATATCTATCTAAACCCCTAACCCCTAATCTCTATCTAAACCCATAACCTTTGATATATATATATATATATATAAACCCCTAACCTCTAATCTCACTCTCTCTAAACCCCTAGCCACCAATATCTCTCTTTCTTTAAACCCATAACCCCCAATTTCTCTCTCTCCCTAAACCCCTCATCTAAAATATGTCTCTCTCTCTCTCTCTCTATAACTCCCAATCTTTGTCTAAACCCCTAACCCCAATCTCTATTTATATATCTATCTAAGCCCCTAACCCCTAATTTCTCTCTCCCTCTCTCTCTCTCTATTTAAACCACTAACACCCAATCCCCCCCTCTCTCTCTCTCTAAACCCCTAACTCCTAATCTCTCTCTCTTTCTCTCTCTGTATCTATCTATCTAAATCCCTAATTCCTAACCCATAATCTCTCTTTCTCTCTCTAAACCCTTAACCCCAATATCTATCTATCTATTTATATAAACCCCTAACCCCCAATCTCTCCCTCTTTCTCACTCACTCTCTCTCTCTCTCTCCTTAAACCCCTAACCCCAATCTCTATTTATCTAAACCCCTAACCCCTAATTTCTCTCCCCATTGCTCTCTATTTATTTAAACCCCTAACACCCAATCTCTCTCTCTCTCTCTCTCTCTCTCTCTCTAAACCCCTAATACCTAACGTATCTCTCTCTCTAAACCCTGAAGCCCTAATCTTTCTCTCTAAACCCCTCACCCCCAATCTCTAACTTTGTCTCTCTAAAGCCCAAACTCCCATTCTATACCTCTAAAATCCCCTAACACTCAATCTCTATCACTCTCTAAACCCCTAGTCTCTTTTTGTCTCTCTAAACCCCAATCTCTCTTTCTTTAAACCCCTCACCCCCACTATCTCTCTATTTAAACTCCTAACCCCCTATCTATCTCTTTCCCACTCTCTCTCTAAACCCCAATCTCTCTTTCTTAAACCCCTCACCCCCACTATCTCTCTATTTAAACTCCTAACCCCCATATATCTCTTTCCCACTCTCTCTCTAAACCCTAATGCCTAATCTCTCTCTCTTTAAACCTCTAACCTTCAATCACTCTCTCCAAAACCCTAACCACCAATCTCTCTCTCTCTAAGCCCATAGCCTCCAATCTCCCTCTTTCTATCTCCCTCTCTCTTTAAACCATAACACCCAATTAATCTATGTGTGCAATTTCCAATATATATACCTCTCTCTCTCTCTCTCTCTAAACCCCAAACCACCAATATCTCTCTCTCTAAACCCTAAACCCCCAATCTCTCACTCTTTCTCTCAAAAACACTTATCACAAATATTTTTTTCTCTCTCTCTAAACTACTAACATCCAATCTCCCTCTCTCTTTCTCTATCTAAACCCCCAATCTCTCTCTCTCTAAAGGGCCCTAACCTCTAATTCTCTCTCTCTCTCTAAACCCCTAACCTCCACTATCTCTCTCTCTCTAAACCCCAAATCTCTAATCATGTTCTCTATCTATCTCTAAACTCCTATTAACCCTAATCTCTCTCTTTGTAAACCTTAAACACCCAATCTCTCTCTATCTCTCTAAACCCCTAACCTCAAATCTCTCTCTCTCTCTCTCTCTAATATCATGACCTCCAATCTCTCTCTCTCTCTCTAAACTGCTAACCCCTAATATCTCTCTCTATATAAACCCCTAATCCCCAATCACTCTCCATCTCTCTCTCTCTCTCTCACCCAAACCCCAAATGCACACCCACATACCACTCTCTATCTATCTCTACCACAACCACTAACCATCCATACTCCCTCCATGATCTCTCTCTCTCTACACCCTAAAACCAGAATCTCTCTCTCTCTAAACTCCTAACCTCAAATCTCTTTCTC
>LPNX010151699.1:30356-47134 GCA_001517045.1 Pseudotsuga menziesii | reverse complement strand
CCCCCCTCTCACTTTCTCTAAAATTGTAAAAAAAAAACTGTCTCTCTTTCTCTAAACCCCTAACACCTAATCTCTCTCTCCCTTAACCTCTAAACCCCAAGCTCTATCTCTCCACCACTCTCTCTCTCCCTAAAACCCTAAGCCCTAACCCCAAATATACCTCTCTCTCCCAGTCTCGAACCTGCAATCTCTCTCTCTCTCTCTAAACCCCTAATCCCTAACCCAAAATATCCCTCTATCTCTCATTCACGAACCCCCAATCTCTCTCTCCCTTAACCTCAAATCCCCAATCTTCCTCTCTTTAAACCCCTAACACTCAATCTCTCTTTAACCCCTAACCACCAATCTCTCTCTTTTTATTTATCTCTCTAAACCCTTAACCCCCAATCTCTCTCTCTCTCCCTCTCTAAACCACTAAACCCCAATTTCTTAGTTTCTATCTCTCTCTCTAAAATCATAACCTTCAATCTCTCCCTTTCTCTCTCTATAAACCCCTAACCTACAATCTCCCTCTTTCTTTAAACCCTTAACCCCTAATATTTATCCCTAGGCTAAACCCCTAACCCCTATCTCTCTCTCTAAGCCCATAACCTCAATATCTCTCTCTCTCTCTCTAAACCACTAACTCCTAATCTCTCTCTCTCTCTAAACCCCTAACCCCCAATCTCTTTCTCTCTCTAAATCGCTAACCTTAAATATCTCTCTCTCTCTCTCTCTCTCTCACACACACACATACACTCTCTCTCCCTAAACGCCTAAGAACTAACCCTAGATATCCCTCTCTTTCTCATTCCTAAGCCCCCAATCTCTCTCTCTCTCTGTAAACCTCAAACCCCCAATCCTCCTCTCTCTAAATCCCTAACATTCAATCTCTCTCTCTCTAAGCCCCTAACCTCTACTCTATATCTCTCTAAACCCCTAACCACCAATCTCTCTCTAAACACCTAACCCCTAATCTCTCTCTCCCTCCCTCTAAATCACTAAACCCCAATCTCTCAGTTTCTAACTCTTTCTCTAAAATCCTAACCTTCAATTTCTCCCTTTCTCTCTATACACCCCAAAACCTCAATCTTCTCTCTCTTTAAATCCCTAACCTACAACTCTCTCTTTCTTTAAACCCTTAACCCCTAATCTTTATCTCTCTCTAATCCCCTAACCCCCCCCCCCTCTCTCTCTCTCTCTAAACTCATAACCTCAATCTCTCTCTCTCTCTCTAAATCACTAACTCCTAATCTATCTCTCTCTAAACCCCTAATCCCCAAAATCTTTCTCTCTCTAAATTCCTAACCTTAAATATTTCTCTCTAAAGCCCTAACACCAAATTTTCCTCTCTCTACATCCCTCTCTCTCTAAACTCCAACACCAATTCAATCTCCCTGTGTCTGTGTGTCTATATATATAAACACCCAACCCCCAATCTCTCTCTTTAAACCCTTAAAATCTCTCTCTCTCTCTCTCTCTAAATTCCTAGCCCCCAATATCCCTCTTTATACATCTCTCTTTAAGCCCCTAACCCTGGTCCCTTTTTATTTCTCTCTCTCTCTCTCTCATTCTCTAACCCTTAAATCCCAATCTCTCTATTTCTTTGAACCAGTATCCTTTAATATCTCTCTCTATAAAACCCTATCCCCCAACCTCTTTCTCTCTCTAAATCTCTAACCTTCAATACCCCTCTCTATAAACCGCTAAAGCCTAATCTCTCTCTCTCTCTCTAAACCTCTAACCATCAATTTCTCTTACTCCCTCTCTCTCTCTCTCTCAAAACCCTGAACCCCTAATCTCTCTCTCCCTCTCACTCTCTCTATACCCCAAAACCCCAATTTATTTCTAAAAATGCCTAGCACTCATTCTCTCTCTCTATAAACACATATCATCCAATATATCTCTCTAAACACCTAGCAACCACTCTCTCTCCAAATTATAACACCCAATATCTTTCTCTAAACACCTAGCAACCACTCTCTCTCTAAATTCTAACACCCAATCTCTCTCTCTAAACACCTAGCAACCACTCTTTCTCTAAATTCTAACACCCAATCTCTCTATTTCTATCAAAATCCATAACCCTTAATCTCTCTCTCTCTCTCTCTAAACACTTAACCTGTAATATGTGTGTGTCTGTTTAAACCCATCAACCCATTTATCTCTCTCTCTCTCTATAGATCTATCTGAAACACTAACCCCCAATCTCTCTCTAAACCTTAAACCTCCAATCTCTCTGTCTATAAACCCCTAACCCCAACTCTCTCTCTCTAAAACCCCATAACTCTCAATCTCTCTCTCTCTTTGAACCCCTAACCCCAAATCTCTCTCTCTCTCTCTCTTTAAACCCCTGGCCCCAATCTCTCTCTCTCTCTCTCTCTCTCTCGTAGTATATATATATATATATATATATATATCCCTTTGTTGAAACCCTTAACCCCTAATCTCTTTGTCTCTCTACATCCCTCACCACTAATCTCTCTCTTTTGATATCCCTCTCTCTCTCTAAACCAATAACCTCAAATCTATCTCTCTCTAAACCTCCTACCCCCTCACCCCAAATATATCTTTCTCTAAATCCATAACCCCTAATCTTCCACTCTCTCTATCTCTAAACCCCTAACCCCTAATCTCCCTCTCTCTCTAAATCATAACACCCAATCTCTCTCTCTCTCTCTCTCTCTCTATATATATATATATATATATATATATATATATATATATCCTTCAATATCTATACCTCTCTCTAAACCCATAAACTCCATAACCCCTAACCCATAATTTCTCTGTCTCCAGTAAAACCCTCAACACTAATATCTCTCTTTTGATCTCTCTCTCTCTCTCTAATCTCCTAACCCCCTATATCTTTATCTCTCTCTAAATAAATAACCACCAATCTCTCTCTCTCTCTCTAAACCCCTAACCCCCAGTATCCCTCTTTTTATCTCCCTCTCTCTCTAAGTCATAACACCCAATCAATCTCTCTCCCCTCTCTCTCTATCCTCCAATCTCTCTATAAACCCATAACCCCCATTGTCTCTTTCTCTAAAACATTAACCCTTAATATCTCTCTCTTTGTCTCTTTCTCTCTCTAAACTACTAACTTGCAATCTCTCTCTCTCTCTCCACCACCTCTCTTTCTCTCCCTCTCTCCCTCCCTGTCTCAAAACCCTAACCTACAATCTCTCTATCCATCTCTCTCTCTCTCTCTAAACCCCTCAACCCTGACCCCCAATATCTATTTATTTAAAACCATAACCCATAACCCCTAATCTCTCAATCTCTCTCTCTAAACCCCTTACCCCTAATATCCCTCTTTCTGTCTCCGTCTCTATAAACATGTTGCAGCTGCAACTTTTTCCCAAAATTCAAAAAAAATTGGGACCCTCCTTTAATTCGTTTTGCTTAGTTTTTGGTTTTCCTTGATGTTTGAATAAAGATTACTTTTATGCAGGCAATGTTTTAATGTTTGAATTAATTTTGCCTCGCCATCGAAAGTGTTTTGGACTTTTGAGTCGGGAGTCTAGTCGTCTACGCGTCCGTCGTTGTGGAAAAGAACCGGACATCAAGTCCGGAGTCAAGTGTATTTGGTCTCTGATGTATTTTTCTTTATCGGTAGTTGTTTTGAAATCCCGTCGGAACCTTTGTCTATACGTCTTCTGCGGTTGTGGAAAAGGTTCTGTGAAGTTGTTCGAGAGTTGTTTCTTCCTTTTCCGACCCCCGCCGTGTTGTTTCGTAGGTCCTTGGTTTTTTCAACTTTCTCCGTTGCGGCTCTAGAAAGCACTAGGCTTCCGATAGTTTGATTTATGTTGTCCACTTGGTCGGCATTTTGAGTCAGGTTTATTTTTGCTCCTATTTTGATTGGTTTGCAGGTCTCGTTTCCTTTATGGTTTCCATTGTTGCAGCTCTCTAACCATCTATTGACCCGAAGCCTTAGTCTAATGAGCTCCGATGTGAAGTTTATTTGTTTCTCTCGCCAACGCCATTGTGAGCGTTTCGACGTTTTCTTCATTCGCCGTTGCGGAGGAGATAGTACCATGGTCGCCTACCCCTTAGCCTTTCCGTCTCTCAATGATCTCATTTTCCCACCGATTGCATGTTGGCCGTGAAGTATATATTTTGGGGTTTGGGGGTTTATTATTTTATTGTATTTTGGTGATTTCTCCATGCTGTCATTTTCGCTCGAACAGACCGAGGCTTTTGTTGTCGGTACCTTCGCTCCTAGGTGGCTCCGCCATGGAAGTTCACCAATTTTCCCCCACCATTCGCGTAGCACAGTCCTAGCTAGGCCCTTATGCCCGTTTTATCGTTCTGTTTGAATGGTCGAACTATTTTTGTTGTCTCCGCGGTTAGTGGTTTCCTAGGTTTTTCCCATCTTGACCTGTATATATATTCGAGTTAAATAGTATGGCTGCCCGGTGGGGATTTTTTGTAGTTTGCTTGATGATGACTCTCGCGGCCGTTGAGGGTTTGCAGACCGCACTCGATTGCTAGGGAAACTGGTGAAGACGGCCGTTACACTGTCTGCACCAGTTTCCCCCAGTCTTTGTTTGGCTGTCTGGGGAGGGCGTTTCATGGTTTTCTTCCAAGATGCCGTGAGTCTGGTTCCACAGTTCGGTTGCTCTCATCTTTGCAAACCAGGGCCACGTGGTTTTTTTTACTTCCCGCTTAGGATGAAACTGTTCAAGCTTGAGTATGAACCCCGACCCATTTTAGGTTCCGAATGCATTACATTTTCAAACCATGAAGTGAGCGTTTTTATAGCAAGTAGCTTCCCCTTATCTTCTAGTGTGATACCACTTATAGCGTCCTCACTTGAGATTAGGAACCTTATTTTTTCCATGTAACGATCCACAGCATCGACAAGGGGTTTTTGAAACTGTTTTCTATTCAGCATTAGGAAGAGGATTGTCGTCATTTTAGAAAGGCCATGCTTTTCTAAGTTAATTCTCCTATTGTTGGTCATAAGCTGGTTTTAGTTTTTGGGCAGGAGATTTTGGTTTTTTATCATTATTTGCTTATTTTTTCATAGCTGCACTCATGTTTAGCATAGACAAGGTAAAATGCTTATATAGTTTGTCTCAATTTTGAATGTTATTTGGAAATGATCCAACAGAACCTAAAAGAGATTTCTGTATATGACAGGGAAATTCCTCAGAATCCAAGATGTCTAAATGTCAGAAGAAGAAAGCTCTCATAGTAGAAGAGGAACCCAAAGTCAAAATCGTTACTAGGGTTGAATACACCTACGAGGACACCAAATGCATAGTTGGTGTGGAACTCGAATATCAATGGGGGGGAATTTACAAATTAATAATGTGCCGAGAAGTACCTGACATAAGTTTTGAAGAAGAAACCATCTATACCAATATAGAGAGATCTTCATTGATGAAAATTGTTACTAGACCTGACATTTTTCCATGCTCAGAGGTGATTGGGTGGATTCTGCCCAGGGTAGATGTAACCACCATGATTTTGGAAAATGTTGATAAACAGGTTTATGCTGCTTATAGCCCTGGGTATGTGGCACTGGCCTACCACTTACAAGAAGCATAGGTGTACTTGACTGAGGACTGGTTGAAGGCAATTAAGATGGACCTAGTCGAGACACTGAAGAGGATGCTCATGCCTGGCAAGAACTTTAGAACTAGGCCGACTGAGGAATATGACATTGCAAATCTAAGAACCCCTTACAGGTTCATTGCCCTGATGCTGAACCAGATTTTCAGGAGGGCTCATGGTAAAAGCTTCAAATTGGAGTGGGTGCCTATCATTTTCTATGTTGCAACACAGGGGACAGTGTTCAACTAGGCAAACATTGTGTCCAACAGCCTCTCGGCCTGCATTGCTTCAGCATTAGGAGGGGTGTCCCAAAAGAGATCAGAGTTCTACATGAGCTCTATACTGATTGATTGCATACTGTGCAACCAACCCTTCCCCAATCTAAGGTGTATCTGGGACCAGGAAAGAACACTAGTATACTCAGCATACAAGCCATTGTGGACCCACAAATACCACAGTCACTATAGGGAAGTGTGTGAGCACTTCATTATGCCATTGCATACCCTGATTTTCTTGAAAGAGTTCAACTGCATGTCGGAGGAGGCATTGCAGTTGATTGAAGAATATGTAGACTATTACTTGACTGAGGATGGAATATATTTCAGAATGTTTGGATGCTCCAGAGCACCCTCACTACTTCCTAAGTACGCCACTGACTATGTAGTCCACAAAGAGGCAGTTAGACAAGTCTTTTTAGATGGTATAGGGAGCTTTCTGTTTGAACATAAGAAAGCAGCCTACCCTCCTTAGCCATTGAGGTTGGGAAGCTACAAGTTTACTAAAGTGAAGAAAGCTAACGAATTCGTGGAAGAGTTGGGGAAATTCATTTCCATAGGAATGATTTCTGGAATAAGGTGCAGAGCACTGCAAAGAGGCGAATGTACATTTTGAATACACTAGCCACTGGGACAGAGAAGAATCCATTTTCCGTAGTGCACAAAATATAACAGCCTTAAGAAGAAGGTTTAAGAATAAAATCACCACCAAAGGAAAAAAAGGACAGGATGAGCAAGCAAAGGCAGAGGAGGAAGAAACTAGAAAAAGAAATGAAGATGCTAGGAGACTAGCACAAGAGGCTGAAAGCTGCTCAAAGGAGAGGAGGAAGAAAAAAGAAGAGCTACACAAGAAGCAGCTAGAAAGGCAGAAGAAGCTGCCAAGAACTAGGAAGAAGAAAAGAAAAGAAAGATGGATGAGGAGCTGAAGAAGGAGGAAGCAGAAAACCTAAAGCTGACAGAGACAATGACAAAGCAATCAACTTTCAATACAACAGATAGTCATGCTCAGGACTTGGGGAACCCTGATATTCAGAATCCTAAGGCAGTTGCTGGCAGCACAACAGGATAGGCTGTGGCTCTCACCCTTAGGATAATCTCTTTTGAGCAGAAGAAAGGGGAGGAGGTACCGGATTTCAACACTATCTTTTATGATAGGGAAAGGAAAAGGATAGTGAAGAGGACAGAGAGAAAGGTCGAGACTAGGGGGCGGTCCGGTAAAATGATAAATGATACAACTGTAGTATATGGGACATACAAGGACCCTAGGTTCACTATCAGAGAGAGGGTTGCATTGATCCATGCTTTTGAGGACAATGTAGATAAAATAATGACTAATCTTGAACAGTCAAAGAAGTCCTCTTCCCAGCTCAAAGATACCTTGAGAAGGGAAAGAGATGAAAATAATAGGTTAAAGAGAAAGTTTCAAGACATACAACGAGAAATGAAGTCTTCAAAAGCTAAGCTCCAGTCCCTCCAAGTAGAGAAGAGATCTATGGAGGCTTCCCAAGAAAGTATAGAGAAAGTGCAGCAAGAATGTCAACGGTTGAGGGCAGAAAAGGAGCAGCTGCTAGGTAGGATAAGGGAGTTGGAGCTGCAAAAGGTTACCTTGGAGGAATCTAAGAGGCAATCTCAAGGGCAGAATGCAGAACTTAAAGAACATATTACCTCATTGACAGCAGCTCTAGAAGAGTCCAAGGAACAGTAGGTCAGTATTCAACCTTTCAAGGAGCACGTCCTAGCACAGAGGAGCAAGATGCACCAGCTGCAAATGGCCATAGAGGAAGAAAGGTACAGAGCCTTATAGGTGGACAATCAGCTGGAAGAGATTTTGGAAACCTCTTCATATTTTGTTGACAGATTGCAGGACATCTTAGAAGTCCTGATAGGAAGGATGGCGAGATTAGAAGCGAATGAAGAAACCCCTGCAGATCTACCATCAAAAGATCAGCAATCCCTAAGGCAAGACTATGATTTACTGGAGTTTGCCATAAACACAGTCGAAGAATTCAAGAAGGATGTTAAGAAGACAAAAGGGGCTTGTGCAGAATTCTTCAGGATACTTCTAATCACTTATAATCGATGTCAAGTTGAGGCTGAGCAAAGAATGGATACTTTTCCAGAACACGGCCTATTTTTGGAAATTTTACAAAGGAGGTATCATGAAGATGAACGAAGGATCCAGCACATCAGAGCCTTAGATGAGAAAACCCTAAAGAATGAAGTAGCTCATTCCGCACTTAGTGTGCAGTTGCTTGAGGATCAACTTCGCCTGAGCGTAGCCAGAATAGAAGTAATAAGAAATCAGGCTGCTAAATTCGAAATAAATATTCGTTTCCTAGAACTTTCTGAATTCGAAAGCATTGCCTCAGAGGCTTCAGCATGGAAGGAATTTTTGAATAGTCAAGTGGGACCCTCCTCATGAGAATTTTATTCATTTTATTGTAATATATTGTAAATTTTATAAACACTAAATGAAAGAAATATGTGGGAGGTGAAGAGTTGGGGAAGCCCAAGATTCATTCGTGGGAAGCCCAACAGTTTTTTTCTTTTTGTATAAATATAGAAACTCTAGTAGGCAAGAAGATGAACTTTTTCCCAGTTATATTGGAAGACATATTATAAGAAGAACTATTTCCTTTTGCAATAAATAATTACAGTTTTCCTGTTGGAGAAAGCTTGGTGGAATGTTCAAATGTTATGCTATGGATTTGTTGAAGAGGAACTATTTCGTTTTCAGCTTTGTGTCCATTAACTGTGAGATCGTTCTAACTCTTTGAACCTATGTTCTTGTATGAATGATCTCTGGTTTGTTTTATGAAAATTTCCACTATGAGTAATGAATGTTGGTCATAGACAATTGGCTATCTGGTTGTTCAAATATCTTTAAATGTTCATGTGTTTCAAAGAAGTATCGTCTATCTATGATTTCTTTTTTATAGTGCATGCACAAAATACATTACTCATTAATAAGTGACAATCTTTCTCCCTAGGGATAGGTTAGGTAGTTAGTTTTAATTTCTTACTATGTGTGTGATTTAGATGCAAGAGAGCTTAAGATGAGAGGTAAGAACCTGCGCATCACATTGTGAACACTCCTTGCATTCTCAATCAATCTGCATTTTAGATAGGCATTTGCATGTCATACTTAAAACTAAAAAATACAAAAATATATAAGGTGGACCGGGCCACAACCGGTAAAACCTTTTATTTTTGTTACTTGACCTACGGTAGCCGGACTACAAACCGGACGGATTCCCTACATGAAACAGTCATGATATAGTTGGGAACATTGACTGGGGAGAATCCCTTGTTGTTGTTGCCTGCGAATTTCCAGGCCTCAATAGTTTCTGGCACTAGAAGGAGGGACGCCAGTGCATGGATGGCCGAGGAAACCCATTTTCTTGAAATAACCCCACCAATGATAATCTTGAAATCAGTTTGTGTCCTGATCCAAATACTCAAGAGAATAGGGAACATCTATTTGCTGTGGGGAACCAAGTGATAAATGATCTGAGGAGACACACACGGGCCTATGTAAAGAGTATTGGAGGATTACCCATCATCCCTGATTTACCCTGAAGAGGATACAAGAAGAAAGATCGTCCCATCTCGGAAGATTCAGTGTTGGTTGGAGACTTGGAAGAGTTAGTAGAAGGAGCATTACAGGAGGTGGTTCAACTTTTGAATCAAATAGGCCCAAACATACCTTACTATTCACCTGTGCAGACTCCTGTGCCTTCACCACCTCACTCTCCATCCAGACTCATGGTAGGTGTAAACGCAAACTAGCCTAACCCACCAAATCCACCACCGGCTCGGAAATCTAGATCACCTTTGAACCTAACACCGCCATTGCATGACTTACCTCAAGATTTTGAGAATTTGCTACCTAAGTTTGATCCCAATGAGAAGATTGTAGTAGACGACCATTTGCAAAGTTTCTATTTGGCAATAGAGGGATTAAGGGCTGGGGCATATGAGGATGTTGTTTGTAGACTTTTCCCAGATACCCTTAAAGGAGCAATAGCATCCTAGTACTTTGGTTTTCCTGCAAACTCTATCCCAGATTGAGATACCTTTGAAAGGATTTTTAGAAGCAAATATGCAGCCCAAAAGACGCATGCAACACTGATGAAAGGTCTGGGCGCTTTAAAAGAAGAGAGGAATGAGAAGGTACACAATTTCACTCAAATATTTTCAGCTTACCTCAAGAACTTCTCTGCAACTGATAAGCCTTCTGATAAAGTTTTGATTGAGTATTATACCTTAGCTTTAGGTCCTGACTTGGATATGTTCACAAAAGCTCAAGTTAAGCCTACGTTAGCTGAGACTTATGAAGAAGCAGAAATAGTAGAGGATGAAAAGGAAAGTATAGAGGATCATCTCGAGCAATTTGGAGAAAAAAATTTCAGGAAAAGAACCTTAACGCTGTCCAAACCTAGAGAGCAGCAATCACATGATTTTGAGGGAATGTTAAAGATGATGCAAAAGCTCTCCAACAGAATAATAGATTTGGAGAAGGAAAAAGAAGCTCAGAAAGCTTATAAGACGTATTACAAAAAAAGGGAAGATAACAACCAATGTAAGACCCCTCCACATGGTTCAACATCAATGAATCTGACAGAGATAGGGAAGGATAATTTCTGCACTTTTCACCAACAACCCCATTCTAAAAAGAATTGTCCTCAATGGTTAAATTCAATGACATTGGTAATGAACCAGCTCTTGGACTCTAAATTGACTGAGGATAGTGATGAAGGGGAAAAAGGTAATAAGACCATGGAAAAACAAGAAAATGATACCATGTTTTTATGGGATTGTGTCTCGTTGTTTGATACATAAAAAGGTACTCTTAAACCTAAGAATATACCAACGACAACAAAAGACATGAATTTGGTAAATAAAGACAATGCAATAATCTCAAAAATTAAGAAGTTGCAAGAGAATGTCAGGAAACAACCAAAGAACAATGTTGAAGACAAAGTACCTGAAATTACCATTAGCAGCCAAGATACGGAGCAAATCAACAAGCCTACTAAACCTATGGAAGAACAAGTAGGTGTTAACAAAGAAAATACTGAAAAGCCTGAAGACCCAGAAGAAGAGATGCCCACTGAAAACCAACCTGTGGAGGAAGAGGTCGAATCAATTGGGGAAGAGAAAGCTAGAACCCCACCTTTCTTTTTGACTCTGGAAATGCTAAATCATAAGGTGCATAATTGTTTGGTAGATTCTGGATCATCAGTGAATGTTATGCCACTCGCAGTTTGCAAAAAAATTAATGGGCAGCCAAAACCTACTACTTGGGAAGTCACTCAACTAGACAGAACTAATGTCAAAGTAGTGGGAGAAATGGAGAATGTTCTCATTCGTTTATCTGCAAATAACAAGATATGTCAATTTATTGATATTGTGGTGGCTGACGTACCGGATGGATATGTGCTTATTCTGAACCGAGACTGGTCCGCAAGGTCAAAGGGGTATTTTGCTTCATATTGGTCACATTTATGGTTGCCTCATAAGGGGATCTCAAATCAGATCAAAATTTTAAGGGAACCTTACATGAAGCACACTATCACTAAGTTGGAAGAAGGAAATGAATTTGCTAATTCTGTTTTGGGGAATTATCTTACGGAGATTGAACTAAAATATCATGCATCAGAAGAGGCCAATAATATGACTGACACTCAGCCTGATCTCCTTCAATTTTCACAGGATGATGGGAGTGATTGTAAATCGATAGACATAGATTCGGTTTCAAAAATAGCAGAATTAGACCATGGTTAGGTATCTCATGTCTACAATCCAGCCTAGCCCCTTGACTCATGAGTTGATAGATTTTCAGGGGTGGGCACAATTTTATTTTTTCTTTTGATTTGATGACTTTGTACATAAATAATTTGATGCAGTTTTACCTTGATTTACCGCTTTTATTTCTGGTTATTTTGGTTTGTTTTTGAATAAAAGAGGCAAACTTTTGGTTTCATGGAAAGCATCAGGGTTCTCGATTAACTGAAATCTTTGGGAAAATATTGTGCATTTTATTTTGAAATAATAGAACTTATTCTTGTAAGTAGTATTCCTAAATGGCTATGCACTCATAGAAGTCCTGCTTAACCCCTGAAAATAACTCAGAATTAAGAGGTCTGGAATACTATTTTGAGGCTCCATCCATTTCACATCTAAGATGTCCTAAGGAGTGATAGCAAAAGACCCACAGAAAGGAAGCAAGGTAAACCATTTATTATATATAAATGATCCCATGTCATGATTTTAAAATCTTAAAGGTTGTTAAGAGTCAAAACTCCTAAAAGAAGCAATACATATCAAAGCAAAGTATCAGAAACATGAATATCAATCTGCTAAAAGTTCTTCTCCATCAGTGAGCTGAAAAATAAATTCATCCCTCACACAAAAGGACACTATGGATAGAAGAGCCTGAATAAATTTAAGAAAGAAAAGCAGATGGAGGACTCAAAAGAACAAAAGTTCAAAAAGGGCACAAAAGTGCAATTGGCATGGGAATGAGGAATAAATGAATAGTTCTGTTTACCATATGTAACGATCCTGTGGTGTCCAAGCTAGAAAATACCCAAAGACAGAAGTAAAATAAAACTCACCTACTAAGCCTCAAAAGAGTTATCCGGACTTTCAAATATTTTGGGTGTTCCCATTTCCAAAGGATGGACTATTCTCAATGATTTAAATGCATGCGATTGTCATCTTAGGAATACAAGAATCTAGAAAAATTCAACTTTTGAGCTGGATGATTAAATAGTTTTTTACTGGGAGGAAGTTGATTCAGAAATATGGGGTTCACCAGGTAGTCGCCAATTGTTGGAGCTGCAACTTTTTCCCAAAATTCAAAAAAATTTGGGACCCTCCTTTAATTCGTTTTCCTCAGTTTTTGGTTTGGCTTGATGTTTGAATAAAGATTAATTTTATGCGGGAAATGTTTTAATGTTTGAATTAATTTTTCCTCGCCATTGGAAGTGTTTTGGACTTTTGAGTCAGAAGTCTAGTTGTCTGCGCGTCCGTCATTGCAAAAAAGAACCGGACATCAAGTCTGAAGTCAAGTGTATTTAGTCTCCGATGTATTTTTTTTTATCGGCAGTTGTTTTGAAATCCCGTCGGAACCTTTGTCTATACATCTTCCATGGTTGCAAAAAAAGGTTCTGCAAAGTTGTCCGAGATTTGTTTCATCCTTTTTCAACCCCCACAGTGTTGTTTCGTAGGTCCTTGGTTTTTTCAACTTTCATCGTTGCGGCTCTAGAAAGCACTAGGCTTTCGATTTTTTGATTTATGTTGTCCGCTTGGTCGGTATTTTGAGTCGGGTTTATTTTTGCTCCGATTTTGATTGGTCTGCGGGTCTCGTTTCCTTTATGGTTTCCACCGTTGCGGCTCTCTAACCATCTATTGACCCGAATCCTTAGTCTAACAAGCTCCGATGTGAAGTTTATTTGTTTCTCCTGCCAACACCATTGCTGGCATTCTGATGTTTTCTTCATTCGCCATTGCTGAGGAGATAGTACCATTATCGCCGAACCCTTATCCTTTTCGTCTCCCGATGATCTCATTTTCCCACCGATTGCATGTTGACCGTGATGTATATATTTTGGGGTTTGGGGGTTTATTATTTTATTGTATTTTGGCAATTTCTCTGTGCTGTCATTTTCACTCAAGTAGACCAAGGATTTTGCTGTCGGTACCTTCGCTCCTAGGTGGCTCCGTCGTGGAAGTTCACCAGTTTTCCCCCACCAGTCATGTAGCATAGTGCCAGGTAGGCCCTTATGCCCGTTTTACCATTCCGTTTGATTGGTCGAACTATTTTTGTTGTCTCCTCGGTTAGTGGTTTCCTAGGTTTTTCCCATCCCGGCCTGTATATATATTCGAGTTAAATAGTATGGCTGACCGGTGGGGATTTTTTGTAGTTTGCTTGATGATGACTCTTGTGGCCATTGAGGGTTTGCAGACCACACTCGATTGCTGGGGAAATTGGTGTAGACAGCCGTTACGCTGTCTGCACCAGTTTCCCCCCATATGTGTTTGGTCGTCTGGGGAGGGAATTTCATGGTTTTCTTCCAAGATGCCATGAGTTTGGTTCCACAGTTCAGTCACCCTCATTTTCGCAAACCAGGGCCATATGGTTGTTTTTAATTCCTGCTTAGGATGAAACTGTTCAAGCTCGAGTACAAACCCCGGCCCATTTTAGGTTCTGAATGCATTACCTTTTCAGACCATGAAGTGAGAATTTTTACAGCAAGTAGCTTCCCCTTATCTTCTAGTGCGATACCACTTGTAGCGTCCTCACTTAAGATTAGGCACCTTATTTTTTCCGCATAATGATCCACAACGCCGAGAGGGGGTTTTTGAAACTGTTTTCTATTCAGCATTAGGAAGAGGATTGTTGTCGTTTTAGAAAGGCCATGCTTTTCTAGGTTAATTCTGCTATTGTTGGTCGTAAGCTAGTTTTAGTTTTTGGGCAGGAGCTTTTGGTTTTTGAGCATTGTTTTCTTATTTTTTCATAGCTGCACTCATGTTTAGCATAGACAAGGTAAAATGCTTATACAGTTTGTCTCAATTTTGAATGTTATCTAGAAATGATCCAACAGAACCTAAAAGAGATTTTTGTATATGACAAAGAAAATTCCTCAGAATCCAAGATGTCTAAACGTCAAAAGAAGAAAGCTCCCATAGTAGAAGAGGAACCCGAAGTCGAAATCATTACCAGGGTCGAATACACCTATGAGGACACCAAATGCATAGTTGGTGTGGAACCCGAATATCAATGGGGGGGGATTTACAAATTAATAATGCGCCGAGAAGTACCTGACATAGGTTTTGAAGAAGAAACCATCTATGCCAATATAGAGAGATATTCATTAATGAAAATTGCTACTAGATCTGAGCTTTTTCCATGCTCAGAGGTGATTGGGTGGATTCTACCCAAGGTAGATGTAACCACCATGATTTTGGAAAATGTTGATAAACAAGGTTATGCTGCTTATAGCCCTAGGTATGTGGCACTGGCATACCACTTACTAGAAGCACAGGTGTACTTGACTGAGGACTAGCTGAAGGCAATTAAGATGGACCTAGTCGAGACACTGAAGAGGATGCTCATGCCTGGCAAGAAATTTAGAACTAGGCCGACTGGGGAATATGACATTGCAAATCTAAGAACCCCTTATAGGTTCATTGCTCTGATGTTGAACCTAATTTTCAGGATGGCCCATGGTAAAAGATTTAAATTGGAGTGGGTTCCTATCATTTTCTATGTTGCAACACAGGGGACGGTGTTCAAGTGGGCAAACATTGTGTCCAATAGCCTCTCAGCCTGTATTGCTTCAACATTAGGACGAGTGTCCCAAAAGAGATTAGAGTTCTACATGAGCTCTATATTGATTGATTGCATACTGTGCAACCAGACTTTCCCCAATCTGAGGTGTATCTGTGACTGGGAAAGAACACTAGTCTACTCAACATACAAGCCACTGTGGGCCCACAAATACCACAGTCACTATAGGGAAGTGTGTGAGCACTTCATTATGCCATTGCATACCCTGATTTTCATTGACAGTAGCTCTAGAAGAGGCCAAGGAATAGTAGGTCAGTCTTCAGCCTTTCAAGGAGCATGTCCTAGCACAGAGGAGCAAGAAGCACCAGCTGTAAATGGCCATAGAGGAAGAAAGGTGCAAGGCCTTATAGGTGGACAATTGGCTAGAAGAGATTTTGGAAACCTCTTCATATTTTGTTGACATATTACAGGACATCTTAGAAGTTATGACAGGAAGGATGGTGAGATTAGAAGTGAATGAAGAAACCCCTGCAGATATACCATCAAAAGATCAGCAAGCCCTAAGGCAAGACTATGATTTACTAGAGTTTTCCATAAACACAGCCGAAGAATTCAAGAAGGCTATTAAGAAGACAAAAGGGGCTTTTGCAGAATTATTCAGGAGACTTCTGGTCACTTATAATCAATGCCAGGTTGAGGCTGAGCAAAGAATGGATACTTTTCTAGACCACACCATGTTTTTGGAAATTTTACAAACGAGGTATCATGAAGATGAAGAAAGGATCCAGCACATCAGAGCCTTAGATGAGCAAACCCTGAGGAATGAAGTAGCTCATTCCGTAGTTAGTGTGTAGTTGCTTGAGGGTCAAATTCGCCTAAGCGTAGCCAAAATAGAAGTAATCAGAAATCAGGCTGCTAAATTCGAAATAAATATTCGTTTCCTAGAACCTTCTGATTTCAAAAGCATTGCCTTAGAGGCTTCAGCATGGAAGAAATTTTTGAATAGTCAAGTGGGACCCTCATCATGAGCATTTTATTCATTTTATTGTAATATATTGTAAATTTTATAAACACTTAATGAAAGAAAAATGTGGGAGGTGAAGAGTTGGGGAAGCCCAAGAGTCATTCGTGGGAAGCCCAACAGTTTTGTTCTTTTTGTATAAATATAGAAACTCTAGGCAAGAAGATGGACTTTTTCCCAGTTATATTGGAATACATATTGTAAGAAAAACTATTTCCTTTTGCAATAAATAATTACAGTTTGCATGTTGGAGAAATCTTGGTGGAATGTTCAAATGTTATGCTATGGATTTGTTGAAGAGGAACTATTTTGTTTTCAGCTTTGTGTCCATTAACTGTGAGATTGTTCTAACTCTTTGAACCTATCTTCTTGTATGAATGATCTCTGGTTTGTTTTATGAAAATTTCCACTATGAGTAATGAATGTTGTTCATAGACAATTGGCTATCTGGTTGTTCAAATATCTTTAAATGTTCATGTGTTTGAAAGAAGTATCGGCTATCTGTGATTTCTTTTTTATAGTGCATGCACAAAATACATTACTCATTAATAAGTGACAATCTTGCTCGCTGGGGATAGGTTAGGTAGTTAGTTTTAATTTATTGTTGTGTGTGTGATTTAGATGCAAGAGAGCCTAAGAG
>LPNX010151699.1:7737-30306 GCA_001517045.1 Pseudotsuga menziesii | reverse complement strand
ACATTGTGAACACTCCTTGCATTCTCAATCAATCTGCATTTTAGATAGGCATTTGCATGTCATACTTAAAACTAAAAAATACAAAAATATATACGGTGGACCGGGCCACAACCGGTAAAACCTTTTATTTTTGTTACTTGACCTACGATAGCCAGACCGCAAACCAGACGGATTCCCTATACCAAACAGTCACGGGCTAGTTGGGAACGTTAACTAGGGAGAATCCCTTGCTGTTGTTGCCTATGAATTTCCAGGACTCAACAAAACCCCTAACCCCAAATCTCTTTCTCTAAACCCATAACCCCCAATATATCTCTCTCTCTCTCTTAGCCCCTAACCCCTAATATATCTCTCTATAAACCCATAACCTTCAATCTCTCTCTCTCTAAACCCATAATCCATCGCCAATCCCTCTCTCTCTCTAACCCCCTCATCCCTCACCCCCAATATCTCTTTCTTTAAACCCATAACCCCTAATATCTCACTATCTTTGTTTAAACCCCTTACCCCCAATCTCCCTCTTTCTATCTCCCTCTCTATAAATCCATAACCGCAACTCTCTATCTCTATACCCATAACCCCTAATCTTTGTCTCTCTGTAAACCCCTAACCCCAAATCTATCTCTCTCTAAACCCATAATACCCAATCTCTCTTTCTCTCTTTCTCTAAACCCATAAAACCTAGCCCCCAATCTCTCTCTCTATCTCTCTCTCTAAACCCATAAACCCTAGCCCCCAATCTCTCTCTCTCTCTCTCTCTCTCTCTCTCTCTCTCTCTCTCTCTCTCTCTCTTTCTCTCTCTCTCTCTCTCTCTCCCCCTCTCTCTCTCTCTCTCTCTCTCTCTCTCTCTCTCTCTCTCTCTCTCTCTCTCTCTTTCTCTCTAACCCCTTAACCCCCAATCTCTCCCTATTTCTCTCTCTCTCCCTCTCCAAACCCATAACCCAATCTCTATCTATCTATTTAAACTCCTAACCCCCAATTTCTCTATACCCATCTATCTCTCTATAAACCCATAACCCCCAATCTCTCTCTCACTCTATCAATATATCTATTTAAACCCCTAATACCCAATATCTCTCTCTCTCTCTCTCAAACATTCTCTCTCTCTATGCCCCTAACCCCAAATCTCCCTCTTTCTCTAAACCCTAACATCCAATGATGAATCTCTATGTTTCTCTCTAAGCCACTAACCTCAATCTCTAAACCATAACCCCCAATCTCTCTCTCTCTCTCAACCCCTAACCCCCAATCTCTATCTCTCCCTCTCTCTCTCTAAAACCTGCACTCCGAATATCTTGTTATTTCTTACTCTCTCTCTCTCTCTCTCTCTCTCTCTCTCTCTCTCTCTAAAACCTGCACTCCGAATATCTTGTTATTTCTTACTCTCTCTCTCTCTCTCTCTCTCTCTCTCTCTCTCTCTCTAAACCCCTAACCTCCAATATCTCTCTCTCTAAACCCCTAACCCCTATTATCTTTCTATTTCTATCTCTGAACCCCTATAACCCCCAATCTCTCTCTATAAGACTCAGACCCCAAATCTCTCTCTCTCTCTCTCTCTCTCTCTCTCTCTCTCTCTCTCTCTCTGTAAGACTCAGACCCCAAATCTCTATCTTTCTCTCTCTCTCTCTCTCAATATTTAACCTTGAATCTTGCTCTCTCTGAAACCCTATCCTCCAATCTCTCTCTCTATATCTCTTTAAACCTCTAACCCTTGATTTCTCTCTCTCTCTCTCTCTAAATCGCCAACACCCATCAATTTCTCTATCTTTAATGCCCAATATCTCTCTCTCTCTCTCTCTAATCCCATAGCCTCCAATCTCCCTCTGTCTACCCCTCTCTCTCTCTCTCTAAACCCTAACATGTAATCAATCTCAGTGTGTAACATCCAATCTCTCTCTCTCTCTAAACTCCTAACCGCCAATCTATCTTTGTAACGGCCAACCCCTTTTTGTAAACCCATAACCTCCAATCTATCTCTATCTAAACCCCAAACCCCAATCTCTCTCTCTCTCTTTTAAACACTCACCACAAATCTTTCTCTCTTCTCTCTCTCCCTCTCTAAACCCTCAACATCTCTCTCTCCCTCTTTAAACCCTCAATCTCTCTCTCTAAACCCTAAACCCCCAATATCTCTCTCTTAACCCCTCACCACCAATATTTATTTATTTCTTACTCTCTTTCTCTCTAAACCCCTAACCCCTGATCTATCTCTGTCTACACCCCTCACCTCTAATTCTCTCTCTCTATAAACCCCTAACCTCCAATATCTCTCTTTGTATCTCTCTCTCTAAACCCCTAACCCCTGATCTCTCTCTGTTTACACCTCTCACCTCTAATTCTCTCTCTCTCTCTATAAACCCCTAACCTCCAATATCTCTCTTTGTAAACTCGTAAGCTTTAATATCTTTGTCTCTATATATTTAAGCCCCAATTAACCCCCAATATCTCACTTTGAATACCTCAAATACCCAATCTCTCTCTCTCTCTCTCTAAACTCATAACCTTGAATCTCTCTCTCTCTCTCTAATACCATACCTCTAAACTCTTTCTCTCTCTCTAAATCCATTACCCCCAATATCCCTCTTTCTATCTCTCTCTAAACTACTAACACCCAATCTCTCTCTCTCTCTCTCTCTCTCTCTCTCTCTCTCTCTCTCTCTCTCTAAATCGCTAACACCTAATATCTCTCTCTATACAAACCCCTAATCCCCAATTTTTCTCTACCTCTGTCTCAATCTCACTGCCATAAACCCCAAATCCAGAACCACATACCCCTCCCCCCTCTATATCTATCTCTACTCCCAACCACTAACATCGATACTCTCTCCATGATCTCTCTCTCTCTATAAACCCTAAACCCACAATCTCTCTATCTCTAAACTCCTAAGCTTAAATCTATTTCTCTCTCTCTAATGCACTAAACTCCAATATATCTTTCTACCTTGGTCTCTCTCTATACCCCTAATCCCAAATGTCTCTCTCTCTCTAAATCCCTAACATCGAATATATATCTCTCTCTAACCTCCAATCTCTCTCTCCCTCTCACCCTCTATAAACTCCTAACCTCAAATATTTGTCTTTATCCCTCTCTCGCATAACCTCTAACCCCCAAGATTTATCTCTTCATCACTATCTCTCTCCTTAAGCCCCCAATTTCTCTTGCTCTCTCTCTCTCTGTCTAAACCCAAAAACCCCAATGTCTTTCTAAAAATGCCTAACAATCATTCTCTCTCTCTCTAAACCCTAACAACCAATCTCTCTATCTCTATCAAAATCCATAACCCCCAATATATATATATATATATATATATATATATATATATATATATACCCCTAACCCCCAATCTCTCTATAAACCCTAAACCTCCAATCTCTCTCTAAACCCTTAACCCCAAATCTCTCTCTCTCTCAACAACATACCCCAAATCTCTCTCTCTAAAAACCCATAATTCTCTATCTCTCTTGCTACCTCTAAACTCCTAACCTCCAATATAACTCTCCCTCTCTAAACCCTTAACCTTCAATATCTCTATCTTTATATAAAAATCCCAACCCTTAATATCTTATCTCTCTCTCTCTAAAACCCTAACCCTAAAATCTCTCTCAACTCTTAACCATCTCTCTCTCTCTATATAGAGAGAGATATATATATAAACCCCCCATATCTCTCTCTCTCTCTCTCTCTCTCTCTTGTAGTATCCATCTATATATATATATATATATATATATATATATCTCCCTTTCTTTAAACCCCTAACCACTAATCTTTCATTTTCTATAAAACCCTCAGCACCAATCTCTCTCTTTTTATCTCTCTTTCACTCTATAAACCCTTAACCTCCAATTTATTTATCTCTATAAACAAATAACCGTTGATATCCCTCTCTCTCTCTCTCTAAACTGCTAACCTTGAACCTCTCTCTATAAACCACTCACCCCCAATATCTCTTTATTTAAACCTATAACTCATAATCTCCCCCTATCTCTCTCTAAACCCCCTAATCCCTAATATTCCTCTTTATATCTCCTTCTCTCTCTAAACCATAACACCCAATCAATCTCTCTCTCTCTATCCTTCGATCTCTCTATCTCTCTCTAAAACATAACCCCCATTCTTTTTTTCTCTAAACTACTAACCCCGATAGCTCTCTTTCTATCCCTCTCTATCTCTCTCTCTAAAACCCTAACTTGAAATCTCTCTCCCTCTCTCTCCACCACCCCTATCTCTCTTCCTCTATCCATTGCTCTCTCAAAACCCCTAACCTGCACTCTCTCTCTCTCTCTCTCTCTCTCTCTCTCTCTAAACCACTCACCCCTCACCCCTCACCCCCAATACCTCTTTATTTAAACCCATAACCTATAATCACTCAATCTCTCTCTCTAAACCCCTTACCCCCAATCTCTCTCTCTTGCTATCCCTCTCTATAAACCCCTAATCCCAAATCTCTCTCTCTCTCTCTAAACCCATAACCCCAATATATATCTCTCTCTATACCCCTAACCCAAAATCAAAATCTCTCTCTCTATATATACCCATAAACCCCAATATATCTCTCTCTCTATACCCCTAACCCAAATCAAAATCTCTCTCTCTCTAAACCCATAACCCCTAGCCCCCAATCGCTCTCTCTGTAATCCCCTAATCCCCAATATCTCCCTATTTCTCACTCTCTCTCTCTAAACCCATAACCCAATCTCTATCTATCTATTTAAACTCCTAACCCCCATTTTCTCTATACCTCTTTCTCTTTATCTAAACCCCTAACACCCAATCTCTCTCTCTCTCTCTCTCTAAACAATGAAGACCCAATATCTCTCTCTCTAAACTCCTCACTCCCAATATCTCTCTTTCTCTCTTTAAATCCCAAACCCCCAATATGTCCCTCTAAAATCCCCTAACATTCAATCTCTATATCTCTCTATGAATATCTCTCTTTCTCTGAACCCTTAACCCCCAATCTCTCTCTCTCTCTCTCTCAACATGTTGACGAGCCTAATCTGTCACTTTGTATCTCTCACTCACTCTCTCTCTATGTGTGTGTATCTATATATCTATCTAAACCCCTAAGCCCTAACCCATAATCTCTCTCTCTCTCTCTCTCTCTAAATCCCTAACCTTTGATATCTCTCTCTCTCTCTCTCTCTCTCTCTCTCTCTAAACCCCTAACCTCTAATCTCACTTTCTCTAAACCCATAGCCCCCAATATCTCTCTTTCTTTAAACCCATAACTCCCAATTTCTCTCTCTCCCTAAATCCCTCATCTAAAATCTCTCTCTCTCTCTCTCTCTCTCTCTCTCTCTCACTTTAAACCTATAACCCCCAATATCTATCTTTCTCACTCTCTCTAAAACCCTAATTCCTAATATGTCTCTCCCTCTCTTTCTAAACCCCTAACCTCTAATCCCTCTCACTCTAAACCCCTAACCCCCAACATCTCTCTTTCTTTAAGCCCATAACCCCGAATTTCTCTCTCCCTAAACCCATCATCTAAAATCTCTCTCTCTCTCTAAACCTGTAACCCCCAATCTCTCTCTTTCTCACTATCTCTAAACCCTTAATTGTGTATCTCTCTCTCTCTCTCTAAACCTCTAAACCCCTAAAATCCAATATCTCTCTCTAAAATGTTAATCATCATTCTCTCTCTCTCTTTCTAAACCCTTAACCCCAATCTCTCTCTCTCTCTCTCTCTCTAAAACACTAACCACATATCTCTCTCTCTCTCTAAAATACCAACACCAATCTCCCTCTATCTATCTATCTAAAACCATAGCCCCCAATCTCTCTCTCTCTCTCTAAATACCTAACCCCAAATCTCTCTCTCTAAACTCATCACCCCCAATCTCTTGTTATTTCTTACTCTCTCTCTCTCTCTCTAAACCCATAATCGTGATTTCTCGCTCGCTCTAAACCCCTAACCCCTAATCTCTCTCTCTCTCTCTCACTCTTTCTCTAAACCCCTAACCTCCAATATCTCTCTCTACAAACACCTAAGCCAATTCTTTTTCTCTTTCTATCTCTAAACCCTTATTAACCCCCAATGTCTCTCTATAAACCTCAAACCCCAAATCTCTCTCTCTCTCTTTCTAAACCCCAAACCTTAAATCTCACTCTCTCTCTAAATGCCTAACCCCTAATCTCCCTCTTTCTCTCTCTCTCTCTCTAGAGATAAATTGGTAACACCTAATCGATCTCTTTCTCTAACCCCTAAACTCCCTCTCTTTGTCTCTCAAAACCCTTAACCCTAATCTCTCTCTAAATCGCTAACCTCTAATCTCTAACTCTTTATAAGCCCCTAACTTCAATCACTCTCTCTCTCTCTCTCTCACTCTCACCTCCACAATCCTCATGCACCCCTCCTCCCTCTATATCTGTCTCTTCCCCCACCAATGACCATCCAAAATACCTCCATGGTCTCTCTCTCTCTCTCTAAATCCATATTAAACCCCAATCTCTCTCTTTCTCTCACTCGCTCTACACCCTGAACCCACAATATCTCTCTCTAAATTCTTAACTCAAAATCTCTTTATTTGTTTCTCCCTAAACCCCTAACCTCCAATTCCCTCTCTCTCTAAAACACTAACCCCAATCTCGCTCTCTCTCCCTAAACTGCAAACTCTCTCTCTCTCTCTCTTTCTAAATTGGTAATCTCTCTCTCTCTCTCTCTAAACCACTAACCCTGATCTCCCCCTCTCTCTCACACAAAACTACAAACACCAAATCTCTCTCTCTCTCTCTCTCTCTCTCTCTCTTTCTAAACTAGTAATGCCCAATATCTCTCTCTCTAAACCCCTGACCTCGAATCTCTCTCTAAACCATTAACTCCTATTCTCCCTCTTTCTATCTCTCCCTTTATATATCTCTCTCCTTTTCTCTCTCTCTCTCTCTCTCAACTATTAACCCTCAATATCTCTCTCTCTTTAAACCCTAAACTAACAAACTCTCTCTCGATTTAAACCGATAAAATCCAATCTCTTTCTCTCTCTCATGAAACCCATAACCTCCAATCTCTCTCTATCTCCACCCATATCCTCCAAAATATCTCTCTCTCACTCTCACTCCGTCTTTAAGCCCCTAAAATATGATCTCCCTCTTTCCATATATATATATATGTATGTATGTATGTATGTATGTATGTATGTATTTATCTATGTATGTATGTATGTATGTATGTCTCGGAACCCCTAAAACCTAATATATCTCTCTCTAACCCCCAATCTCTATTTATCTCTAAGCTCCTAAAAATTATCTCTCTCTCCTTATTTCTCTCTCTAAACCCATAATCCCCAATATCTCTCTCCCTCTCTAAACCACTAACCCATAATATCTCTCTCTCTTTAAACCATTGACCCCCAATATATCTCCCTCTAAACCCCTAATCTCTCTCCCTCTAAACCCCTAGCCCCCAATATCTCTATCTCTCTAAACCCTTAATGCCTAATCTTTCTCTCTTTCTCTCTCTCTAAGCCCATAACTTGCAATCACTCTTTCCCTGACTCTCTTCCTCTCTCTCCAAACCCCTAACATATAATCTATATCTCCAAACCCCTAACCTCCAATCTCTCTCTCTAAACCCCTAACCTGCAATCCCTCTCTCTCGAAACTATTAACCCCCAATTTCCCTCTCTCTATAAAACTATAACTCCCGATCTCTCTCTCTCTCTCTCTCTCTCTCTCTCTCTCTATGTTTCTATAAACCCCTAACCTCCAATGGTCATCTCTTTATCTCTCTCTTGAAACCCCTAACCCCTAGTCTCTATATCTATCTATCTATATATCTATATAAACCCATAACAACCGATCTCTCTCTCTACACCCCTAATCCCTAATATCTCTCTTTATCTCTCTCTATTTATTTCTAAACACCTAAATCTCTCTCTCCAAAGCATTAACTGTCAGGCTCTCTCTCGAAACCCTTTACACCCAATCTCTCTCTCTCTCTAAACCCATAATCCCTAATCTCTCTCTCCCTCTCTAAATAACTGACCCATAATCTCTCTCTCTCTTTAAACCATTGACCCCTAATATATCTCCCTCTAAACCCCTAATCTCTCTCCCTCTAAACCCCTAAGCCCCAATCTCTTTATCTCTCTAAACCATTAACCCCTAATCTTTCTTTCTCTCTCTAAACCCCTAACCTGCAATCTCTCTCTCTCTCGAAACTCTTAACCCCCAATCTCCCTCTCTCTCTATAAAACTATAACCCCGATCTCTCTCTCATTATTTCTATAAACCCCCAACCTCTAATGGCCTTCTCTCTATCTCTCTCTTGAAACCCCTAACCTCTAATGGCCTTCTCTCTATCTCTCTCTTGAAACCCATAACCCCTAGTCTATATATCTATCTATCTATATATCTATATAAACCCATAATAACCGATCTCTCTCTCTAAACCCCTAACCCCTAATATATCTCTCTCTATCTATTTACTTCTGAACACCTAAATCTCTCTTTCTCTCTCTACCACTCCCTCTCTCCAAAGCATTAACTTCCAGTCTCTCTCTCTAAACCCTTTACACCCAATATCTCTCTCTCTCTCTCTCTCTCTCTCTCTCTCTCTTTCCTCGTCCTCCAATATCTCTCTCCCACACACACTCTCTCTCTTTGTATATCTATTGATCTAAACCAATAACTCCCAATCTCTCTCTCTTTCTTTAAACACGTAACTCCTAGTCTCTCTCTCCACTCCACCTCTCTCTCTCTCTCCACCCCACCTCTCTCTATCTCTCTCTCTGTCTCTCTCTCTCTCCCTCTTCCCCTCCCCTCTCTCTCCCTCTATTTGTCTAAGCCCATAACCCCCAATCTCTCTCCCTCTCTCTAACCCTTAACCTCCAATCTCTCCATATCTCCTTCCTCCACCTTTGGTTGTAAGTGAAGTAACAAATGAAATTTCTGATTCTGATATGTCTTATAATGATGATTTAATTGCATATCCAAGCAACCCCACATGGCCAAAGTGGGATTCAAAGACTATCCAAGCAGTTGGGGAACTAGCTGGGAATCCTAGTGATTCTAGGAGAACTAGATCTCAGTTTGAAAGTGCCCTTTATGTCAAAGATACTTTATTTGTTGATAAGTGTTTTCTAATGATTGAAATTGATCCACAGACATATGAATATGCATGTGAATACCCAAGATGAAAAACAACCATGAAGGAAGAATTTCATTCACTCCAAAAGAATGAAACATGGGATCTAGTCATTCTCCTCCTAGGGAGAAAGATAGTTAAGTGTAAGTGGGTTTTCAAAAATAAATTTGCTGCTGATGGTTCTCCTTTGAAGTATAAGGAAAGGTTAGTTGCCAAGGGCTTCTCCCAAGTCTAATGCATTGACTACAACGAGACCTTTGCACCAGTTGCAAAGATGGACTCCATAAGACTAGTTTTGGCCATTGTAGCTTCCAAGCACTGGAAAGTACATCACATGGATGCAAATAGTGATTTTCTACATGGTGATATGAAAGAAGAAATATATATGTAGAAGCTAGAAGGTTTTGTGACTAATCCATCTCTTGTGTGCAGGTTGAAGAAATCATTGTATGGGCTAAAACAAGCTGTTAGAGTTTGGTATGCCAAGATTAATGGATTTTTACTATCACTGAACTATTGTAGATGCAAGTATGATCCAAATGTTTATTTGAAGCTGATTCATGGTTCCTTAATCATCATTGTATTATATGTGGATCGCCTTCTGATCATAGGGATTTCCAAGGAATAAATTTCCTATTTGAAGAGCGCAATGAACCATGCCTTCTCTGTGACTGATTTGGGATTGTTAAGCCAATTTTTTAGGCTGATATTTCTCAATCAGATCTTGGAATCAAGGTACATCAGACCAAGTATGCTTCAGATCTGCTGAAGAAGTTCAGAATGAAGGATTTCAAGCCAAGCACTAATCCTTTCCTTTTAGGAGTTAAGCTTGAAGAAGTGCAATCAACTCCTTTGGAAAAAAACACCCTATATAGGAAATTGGTTGGTTGTCTTCTCTATTTGACTCATACTTGACCTGATATATCTTATGCAGTGAGTGTGGCTTCTAGACACATGGATCATCCTCATGGCATCCATTGGAGGGAAGCAAAAATAATCCTAAACTTTGTACAAGGAACAAAAACTCATAGGATTCACTATGTTGCCTAGAGTTAGTTGGCTTTACTGACTCTAATTGGGAAGATGACAACACTGATAAGAAATAAACTTATGTATATGTGTTTATGCTTGTAGATGGACCAATTAGCTGGTCAAGTAAGAAAAAAAGTGCAATTGCACTTTCATCTACAGAGGAGCTGTGAATGCAACTACTCAATGTTTGTGGTTGGAGGGAATACTTAGAGATTTTGGGATCGAGTCAGAGACTTCTATACTCATATATTGCGACAACTAGAGTGTCATTCGAATCTCAAATGATCTAGTATTGAGCCATCGAACCAAACACATCGAGATCCATATGCACTACATTAGAGGACTTATGCATGATGGGGTCATTGATCTATAATATTGCACATCATCTTAGCAAGTTGCAAACATATTCACTAAGATGTTTTCTAAGAGGACCTTCAACAATATTAAGTATTTACTTGCAATAGATGATCATGCGGTGAAGACAATTTAAAGACCATATTCATATAGTCTTTTTCATGTACATGCTTGAGGGAGGATTTTCCCACTTGTGGTTTTGCCTCTTTCCTTGTTTTGTACGGAAAAGCAGTATGTAAAGGGTGACTAAGCCTTGTTGTTAGGCCCTATATCTATGATATTTTTATGATATTGTACTTAAATTCAGTCTTAAGAGGGGGTGTTGGAATAACCAAACCCATCCCAAGACTTAGGATAAAATAATTAATCTTTTTGATTAATTCCTAGGTGCTACACTAGCTAGCATGATGGGGTCATTGATCTATAATATTGCACATCATCTTAGCAAGTTGCAAACATATTCACTAAGATGTTTTCTAAGAGGACCTTCAACAATATTAAGTATTTACTTGCAATAGATGATCATGCGGTGAAGACAATTTAAAGACCATATTCATATAGTCTTTTTCATGTACATGCTTGAGGGAGGATTTTCCCACTTGTGGTTTTGCCTCTTTCCTTGTTTTGTACGGAAAAGCAGTATGTAAAGGGTGACTAAGCCTTGTTGTTAGGCCCTATATATATGATATTTTTATGATATTGTACTTAAATTCAGTCTTAAGAGGGGGTGTTGGAATAACCAAACCCATCCCAAGACTTAGGATAAAATAATTAATCTTTTTGATTAATTCCTAGGTGCTACACTAGCTAGTTTGCACCCAATTCCATTTTTGAGGTAAAAATTTCCAAAACTACCTCATGGAGTGAGTTAGAAATATTATGGATACGATTTTTTAACCCAAATAATTCCCAGAATAGAAACTTCAAATTACTTCCTTATCCATATTTTCTGTCTTTTTCTGCAGTTTTAAGGAAAAAGCTAAAGCTAGTTTTAAGGTAGGCTGCCTTGTTTTTTGCACCAACTCACCTCCCTTCTTTTCCTCATATAAAATAATGATAAATTGAAATTTCCATCATTTATAAGCTGTACATACTCATTCAACAAATTCATGAGAATATTGACTGATTTGGAAAGTGCTTTATGCACCTATGGGGTATTTTGACTAGTTTAGTAAGCCTGCTTTTGTACTGATTCGAATAGAAACCTAATGATTTTGAATCCTTGGAGTATCTAATGGATGAGAAACCTACATCTATTTAATGATGGATGGTGTAAATTAATATCATCAACAGTTTGTGTATTATCACATATTTAGTCTCCTTCTTGATTGTTTCTTGCATATTTTCAAGCAATTTTGTGAGTTCAATTTCTTGAGTTCAATTTGCAGTATCTGGACATCATGATGGAGTTAAGCCTCTATATTTTTATGTAATTGGGGAAACCTACCAACCTATAGACATCATGTTGGCTAAGAACCAAGGAGATCATAGTTGTGTTAATGTGTCAAGCTCATTAAAAAATGAAACAGGTTCAAGAGCATAGTTATGTTTCTATGTCAAGCTCGTTAAAAAATGAAACAGGTGGGCTTGAGCATAGTTTACTTTTTGGTTTCAAGCTTGCATAAAAATGAAACCATCCTTCAAGCATAGTTCTTTTTTCTTTCAAGCTTCTGTAAAAATGACACAGGTCATCCCTTTGAAGTGAGTCTTCCATCCTTTTTTAGGACTAGAACCTTCATTTCATTTTCCTTTGGATCCTCTTTATTTCGTCATATGCAGTGAACCTTTTCTTAGTAGTAGCCCATAGTTTTCATTTTGGTAAAGGAAAAAGAGTAGGAAGATGAAACAAATCTTGGGAGACGTGTATTCAACCTATTTATGTTGAATTTGAGTTTCCAGATATTGTTTACTGGGGGAAATTACCAATCTTTAGACATCATGTTGGGAAAATACTGTCTAAAAGACTCGTGATGAACATAATTTCTTCTTAGTTTCAAGCTCGCTAAACCATGAAACAACATACTAAGCACAATTCATTCTCTGTCGCAAGCTTGTTAAAAAGTGAATAGATACCATGAGCATTCTTCCAACTGATATTCAAGCTCACTAAAAACAATAAGATGCTGTCAAGCATAATTCTTTTTCCCGTTTCAAGCTCGCTAAAAAATGAAGCGAATCCTTTGAGCTTACTTTATCACTTTTTCATGCTCTAGATTCAAACATGAAAAAGGTTACAAGCGCTCTTGAAACCATAGTCATGCTCGTTAAATGTTAGTACAAAGGTTTCAAGTCTACTTTTATCACTTTTTCGGGCTTGTTAAACTCTTCACGAAAAAGAAACCCTAATAAAGTCCTCTTTAAGCTCTTTTATGACTCTTAAAATGTGAAAAGATTTCTAAGGGAACTTGTCATATTCATGGTCCTAAAAGGACCTGAAGAGTCGTCTTTCTGAAGGTAATTTACCGCTTTTTCGATTTGGATTGACTAGTTACGAAAAGGTATACTCTAGTCATTGACTAGAAGAGTTCTTTGAGGTATCATTTTATATTTTTTCGGGCCTTGAAGACTAATTGTACGAAAAAGGGCACTTTGGAGTCTTTTTTAGTTTCGTTCAGACTCTCTAAATGTGAATCATCCTGAGTTTACTTTAAATGGACTCATTAAACTAAACACTAAGATACCCTCATTTGGGAACAAACCCCTCCTTTCTCATGTTCAGAAAACATATGAGAATGGACTTATCTCACGATAAGCTACAATGAGTGTTTGTTACCCTCTTTGAACTCGTAAAAATGAAAAAAGGAACTCATCAAACATGATGTGGAAAGTAAGGGAAGGGAACTATATTTTATTTGCAATAATGATAGTTTTTAGTCACCTTTGAACATGGAACCTATATACATTTCATTCAGTTAGTTGAGTATTCATATTTCTTTCGATTCAATCCACTTTCATGAGTCATGTCACTCCTTTGAGTCTTTAAAAGAATGCACTGTATACCGTTGCATTATGTCTTGGTATTTGCCTCCTCCAGTCAATGCTGCCAAGTCTTCGGTCATGTCGCCCTATGTTAAAAGAAAAATTGTGTTGAGAGTTTGAATCTGCAGTCAAAACTACTATTTCAGTTACCTTTGAGTCATTCCTATGGTTACTTCATACTCAAATTCCAAAACTTTGTTTCAAGTTTCGTGTCTTTTGATGTGGGCTTCATCATGGCCCTCCTTCGACAAGACTATTCCTATTTCCTTCAACTCATCTTCAAATAATTTGTATTAGAAATAAAGAAGTACCTTCAGATCTGTATACATCAATGACATATTTCCTCACTTTCGACAATAGGTATACATCATTGGCCTTTGATCGAAAGATTCAACTAGTGTTCGACGTCAAATCATCTATTCATATTCAGAGGAATGTACTGGGGTAACTTGGGAATTATCTACATCAATGGTGATATCCCTCACACTTGTAAACAGTTCTCATCATTGACCGGTAATCAAGTGGTTTCTAACATGTTCGAAATCAAGACATCTAATCACATGGATAGAATTGTACATTGTTGAAGACAAGATGAAGAGCTTGGGTATCTGTTAAGCGCTCATTTCTTTCCCCAGGTTACAACGAAGTATTTGTATGAGTCATTGTATGGATCCAAATTTGTATGGTCGTGGACAAGGATGGTTTTAAGAACCCCCCCTAGATTCATATGTATAAAAAATGGGCGAATCTCTCCGATATATAGGAAAATTTGAAGGCGATTTTATTAATAATATAATATTTATATATATAAAATTTGGCGAATCTTTCATTTTATTATATAATGTTGTAAAATCTTGGAAAATATTTCATTTTATTATATAATGTTGTAAAATCTTGGCGAATCTTTCATTTTATTATATAATGTTGTAAAATCTTAGCGAATCTTTCTCTAAGTTATAAGATATTGTAAAATCTTAGAGAATATTTAACTTCATTATAAAAAATTGTAAAAAATGGCGAATATTTCACTGATTTATAGAATATTGTCAAAATAGAGGAACAACAACATTAGTCAAATAACATGAATCACATCATCAACAACAGAACATGTACTACACTGACTAAATTCAAGGAAAGTGGGGACTCCACTTGTTATCTCATCCCTTAATGGTCAAGTGGACATGTGGGGACCTGAATCTTGACAAACTGATAAACTGGTAGAATCATACATTATGCTCGATCTTGGCCTCCACTAGCAAATTATGGTCATGGAGGCTAATACAATTACACATTGTAATTCCAATTAATTTATTGCATTAGATGAATGTTGGTCTTGTGCCAATAGGTATCCTACGATCAATGCATAGGAACCTAGTGCATAGACCATTTTTCTCTTCGCTTAGCTATGTAGAGATCGTTTATTTTTTTGAATAACAATAAGTATTTACAAAGAAAATATACAATCAGCGTAAGATAATCGAAAAACTGAAGACAATTAATTCATGTAACTAAAAGTTAATAAATAAATCTTTTCTCAAACCCTAAAACCAACCTTCATTCAAGCTACAACAAAGGGTTAAATCAAGCTTCGAATGAGAACTAGAAGCATTCAAAGGACTTAACATAATATTTAACCAAAATACACACAAACTTCAAAAATCGACAAAATGCTTCAAACAAAAGCAATAAACAAACCATAAAAAAATTTCAAGATATTCGTGCTAAACACCAACATGGTTTCATGTACTTGAATGAGCCCATTCTTACTTAGCGAAAGTGTTGTCAAATTAGTTATCTATCATTTAATGTTAGGAAACTATCTATGTGAAGAGATAGCTCCTAGGCCCAACTTTCTCAAATTCCAATGTCATTTGCTATCACATACAAGAAAGATACAATGTAAGAGATAAATATCAAACCATCAATCTTAAAATAAGCTGCATGAAGGTAATGTAGCTCAAATCATCTATGTTACAACAAAAAAGTACAATGTAGAATCTATTTGTACATAAAACACGAACTCAAATTCATATACTTTGATCACCACTAACCAACAAGGGTACATGGAACACTTAGACCAAAATAAGACTCAAGAAGTTTAATAGTATTAAGCGTCAGAACATGGTTCTCTTGCAAGTAATATTTAGTCATTCAAATCTATCCTTGAGTAGTATTTTAGTAATACTCAAGCCTACCATTGACCTTCTTCTATTCAAATTTAAATTCATTTATTTTGTGTAGATCCCATTATAAATGACTCTCCACATGAGGATCAACTCATCATCTTTCTCATGTAAATCCAAAGTCGAAAACAAATACCTTCAATTCTGTCTCCAGTCTGCCCAAAATGATATCTTCACTGCAATTAATGCATCAACTCTTCTATCTACTGTTGTATTGTTGTTCAATAAACTAAGGCATGCCACGATACTATGGTTTATTCACATTACCAAGGTTCTAACTGATTTGACTTTAAAAGGTGGACCAAACAAAATCCTTCAACTCTGCCTGCTTTTGAGAAGAACTAACAACTGCCCTTAATTAGCACACAGGTTATCCTCAAGAATGTTGTTTCACTGATCAAGGAAGTCTTCAAAGAATCCTTCAATATGATACCAACAATCAAAATAGTTCCAAATCATGCTAGAAAACTTAGTGAATAAGTTCATAATTTCTGCTTAATTTTTAAAGTGATTCCTTTAATCTCAGAGAATATAATTAATATTACAAATGACCTCTTCACAGAACTCGATGGTGAACCATCAAAATATTCTAGAATGAGCACCTAGCCCCAATCACTTATTCATATGCTTTTGAGGAATTGTACCTCAGTGGGTGTCCTTGCAAGTTGCCACCTCCACTGCTGAACCACAACTCCATCAGTTAGTCTTATTCCAGTATGAATATCAACTAGTCTGAATATTAACAAAAAAATGGACAAGAATGGTCGTATTATTCCCTTAAATTCCTAATTAAGTTCTTCGGTTTTCCAAATTCTTTTTTCGATGTGTTAAACCATTCATTTTGAAGAAAACTAACCCTACAACAACATCACAAATCCCAAATTACCCTTAAATCCATAATCATGTGAGGGCCATAACAATCCACTTCACAGCCAATGCAATCCTTTCTGCATGAATACTAGTAAGCCCAAGACCTTTCTTTTCTCTACCAATGTTGCAAATATCCAATATTAGACATGATGCACACACAATGTCTCTCATTTTGAAGCACTCAAAAGCCAAGGTGGTGTTTGTAGATTATCAATTCTTGGAAGTTACAATGGCAGCAGTCAGGAACCTTTCTCAGGTGACATAGGAATTACCATTAATTATTGTGATCCATGAACTGGACAAATCTAGAGAATATTCTTTGGATGAAGATCATAAATATCTTCTTTATTATGAAAAGCTTTGATAAGTGGAGATCCAAATTTTGACTCGCTGGCCTGAAGATGAATGGGAATTTATCTCATTAAACTACACATCAAGAACCACGTCCAGTCCTAAAGGTGTTGTGTACAGTCATAGAGGTGCCTATCTCAATACAATTGGTATTATTTTAGCATGGGAAATGAAGTCTAAGCATGTTTACTTGTGGACAACACCAATGTTTCATTGTAACGGTTGGGGATTTGCATGGGGCATAACTGCACAAGCACTAGTATTTCCTGCAGAAGTGTAAATGCAAAAGACATATTTGATGCCATTGCTAAGCACAAAGTCACCCACTTATGTGCAGTGCCAACAGTTTTAAGTATCATTGCAAATGCACCACCTCATTAAATAAGACCACTTCCTCACACTGTAGATGCTAAACACACTTGCTACTTTTTCACCCTCAAATATGAGTTATGTGCTCAAGTAAATAAAGCACCCCACGGTTGAAAATATATGTATAGAAGAGAAGTATGGCACATCAACTGACCGATTCATTCTAAGGAGAGCCCAGGTTTTCAAGATCTCCACTACTTGTCAACTATATGCCATCAGTTTTATGAAGGGATTAAGATCTTGCTACGAGGTGTTTTGCATCGAAATCTACACACATCGTTGCACACGTGATTATTCCTAAGCAATCACTAACACAATAGTCATGAACATATATACTTAAAATTCTAGACACAACTGCTACCTTTTCATTCTCAAATATGCACTATACACTCATGTAAAGAAATATAGTAAGGAAAAGAAACACAACACATTGACCAACACCTCGAGTCTAAGGAGACTTCACCATTATTGGTTTTCAAGATATTCACTCCTTATCAACTATAAGATATTTGTTTTTGAATGGGATTCCACAGACATTACTTCATAAGTAAGCATGCCTAAGCAGTCAATGAAATTAACATCCAATATTTTACCCATGATAATTTGCACATTCCAGTCATATACTAGTGATGTCATCAATATGTGCTTCATTGTATCATCATAATCAAAACCCTCATGGAATCCCCACATCATCTATGAAAGACAAGATTTGTAAATGAGCACAATGCTTATAACATGCTTAGCTCATAATAAGTATCGCATTATGATTATTCCAACAAAGCTAGAATGGAAAATAGGTTTATATATTGGACACTAAACTTATAGTCTTATACATCATGCCATTATATATCTGAGTTCTCAGTCGGTCAAGTTTTGAGCCTCATGTTTTCCCATTAGGGTTTCATGTTTTCAATCCTCGTATATGCAATAAAACCATAATCCAAACACAGTTTAGATTTAAACGCATTTAGTACCCAATAATATATAACATGCCTAAAGAATCCATATCTATGAGAGTCCATGCATCATCCAAGAACCTACTTCCAACAAACCATAATAATAATGCACCCATATAATCAATTAGAAATATGAACAATAAATCAAAACAACATGCATTACTGCAAATGGACCACCAAACTCATTTATGGAGGAAATAAACATTAACCAATATCCCACTAGAGCAACAATAAGTAAACCAACACTACCAATTATAGTAAATCAAACAAGGGCACAATTTAAATGCCAACTTTAATAAAACACAAGAGAAAAACATCTAGGGTCCGTATTTACTTGAATATTAGCCAATTTTATGGAGTTGCCCCATGCAATGTGGCAGGAAGCAAGCATATTATATACTATTATACATAGTTGTTTGAAGCCCACAAGTATCAAAATCACATGGACAGTTCGTTGAGGGTCAACGTTGAGTCTTAAGGTGGGACTCAAATGCAAGTAAAACGCCAACATGATGATGAAATATCACATTAATAGTTCGATATTCTAACAATCATGTGGTAAAAAGGTTACATCCATGCAACATATAGGATCTGATAGAGAAACGTTGAAATGATGATGAAATATCACATTAATAGTTTGATATTTGAACATTCATGTCATAACAAGGTTTACATCCATGCAACAGACATGATCTGATAGAGAGCATTCAATATCTAAAACGCAAAGAGAACATGTAACCCAATTTCATAGAATAGCCACGATTTGTATATACTGCCAGAAATTTCGCCAATTCTAAGCTGGTTATATTTATCAAGAAGCATGATGGCAAGCAGTACACACCTTGAAAAGTAAGATTTTAATTTGTCAAGAAGCATGATGAAAAGCAGTACGCACCTTGAAGAGTAAAATTTTAACTTATCAAGTAGCATGATAACATGCAGTGAGCACCTTGAAAAGTATAATTTTGATTTATCAAGTAGCATGATGAAATGCAGTATGCACCTTGAAAAGTAGGATTTTGATTTCTAGTGTGGCAAAAATCAAGGCTCACACACTGCAATAATTATTAGATTGCAATGTTGTATTGCGACTTGAGACATGCACAACCAGCCAAAAGGTTATCATGTTATAACCATTTGGGCCTGGTGAATTTAAAAATTAAATTACATCCGAACATCCTGTATTTTCGGGACATATCTAGATATTTTAAGTGTAGGAAAATTCAACTAATATTTACCTATACGAGCCCTAATACTAAGCAACATGCATTCATAGGGTGATCTGCACACCAAGGTAAGAATTTCCAAAATAATCATAGAGAAAAAACATAGCAAAACTATAACGGACAAGTAATCATGGCAAGTAAAAAGAGGCAACTTTTCTTCTTTAAGCACAATATCTAGGATCGTCACCCTTGTTAGTTATCAAAGCAACCTGTAGGCCAAGTATATATTTTACCTAGGAAAGCATCATAGCTATATACTTCAATTCCTAGGATATGAAACATTCATCATCACAAATAGAAATCAACAATAATGGGAGTCCATCTCAACGCACACCCAAATCAAGCACCATGCAGAATTGCAAAAGAAAAACATGTTTGAAATCCAGCAATGACAAATACAAAAAAAAATTAACTGAAGCTTGTAGAAATGCAAATCAAAACCACCATACATATAAGGAAATCCTAAATAAAGGAATTTTCTCTGTACTACAAGTTTGCGATCAATAGATGAAACCAAACTAGATCAAGTTTCAAGCATAAACTATGAAACAAGCAATTGAGGCAAAGAGCAAATGCATTTCACCATGAGCTAGAAAAAGTACAACAAAACACAAACTTAAATTAAATCAGATTAGTCTGGTATTTGAGATTTCAGACTTCAAAAACAATGGAAAGTATTTCTAAATGGATTCCCAAAGAAAGCACAAAAGAAGTGCTTGATTTCCCGCAATGACAAAAACAAATCATATTTAGCTTAATCTTGTTATAATGAAAATTCAAATCACCACAACATATACAAGGTAAACCTGAAAGGAAAATGCACAAAAATAAAGTATTTGGTTTAGAATCTTGGACAGTTTGTGTAAAAAATATCTGAAACCAAACCATATCATGTTTTCAACATACACCAGGAGTCTAGCAACGCAAACAGCATATGGATTTCACTGTGAGATAGAAAAATTAACCGAAACTAAGATCAAATCATATTAGTATATTTTTTCAGATTTAAGCATTAAGGTATTTTAAACATCACAAGGAACTACACCCTTCACTTGTCAAATTATAATAGAGCACTCTTCAAAAGACCCCACAACTCCTATGAATATCGCACTAATGCTTCTTAATGGAATAACATAAATGTTATCAGCAACTTCTATTTCAATACATCTTCTAAAATCTCTCTAGCATTCTCAGGAATAATATCCCAAACTTAAACAGTCCAAATTCCAAATCCAGACTCTGTAAGCATGAAGAACCTAATCCTCCCCAAAAATATTAAGCCATGGTCATTATGTCCAGGCTATTGAAAGCAACTAAAATGAAACAATATATTTCAATATCACCAAAAGACAATCATCAATTATCCATCCATTTTAAACACATTTACCAGCTACATACATAACAAGCAAATAAAGTTGGAAGATTACATGGGCTATGAAAAACTATGCCCTTCACTGTCAAGTTCATCGCTATCATCCTTGTATATACTATGAATAGGCCATCCTTGTATATACTATGAATATGCATGTTTGTGACTTTGACAAATAAAAAAACCAGCACATAAAAATAGGCTTACCCCAAGTCCTTAAGCATACAAGACTAAAGCTTCGAATCATTCACTTGATTCATAGTATTGATATAAGTCAAGTTTCATTGATATAAAGTCCATCAATTCCTCTTAAAAATATTACGAAATTTTTTAAAGTAGCAAACAAAATGACTTAGTCTGTTGTCCAACTCTGCTCCACGATTTCACGAACTCTTATGTTATATTCCCGCTTATTTTCACTGAACATTTGGGCAGCCTCTGAGTTTGCCGAAGAGTTGGGATTTGGATCAAAAAGTAAGGACTGCAAAAATAGCTCAGTTATAGATGCAATATTCTTAACACAATTACAGAAAGTACAACAAAGAATTGCATACAAATTCTAGACTACAACCACAATATCCCAAATTAATATAAGATTCTCTGGCTGCATATACATTACATAAAGGTTTAAGAAACCAGTATGGGTGGTCAAGACACATGAACACGTGACACCTCAAAAAGGCCAGAATTTATGAAGGTTTGTTATTAAAAAAATTAATAATCAAGACATCAGAATAAAAGGCCCATTGAGACTGATGACCACAGCAAATTTTCTGACAGGGAACTAAGGTTGGCATTCCTAATCCCATTGCCATATTCTGGTCAATCTATGGGTATTGATATAATTTCATTTCATTTCTTGGTCGTTAAATTCGAGGAAAAAAACATCAATGAGATGCTAGGGTACCCAATATGTAATATTTTTGTTTATGTAATATTTTTGTTCCTTGAAGTAGTGGCCACTTAATTGTACCAAGTCCAGACATGGCAGTTAAGTGATGTTTAGATGTTTACCTGAATAGACATGAGAATAGCAGTGACGTCATAGATTGGGATCCATTGATTTTGTAAAATATCCAAACAAATGCTTCCATCAGCATAAACTACATAAAGAAGAAAGAACCTTTCTTATGAGCATTAGAAATTTTGAAAAAATCAATTTCCACACATTCAATATTTTTTCTTACAAAAAGAAACATTATTGCAAATTTGCAATGGCCTCCATATCACAGTCAAATTGGCAAGAATATTAGGGAAACATGCTAAATGAGTATGAACAGTCCAGAAGGAACTAGCTCATAATATTTTTATCACTGGCATAATTAATTCTAAATGTCTGTCACAAGAAATGATGCAAAAAAGACATAAAATAAACATGAAAGTGAATACATCTTTTCCCAGTAACAAATCTACATCACACACTCCTACTTTACAAAAAGTACATATATTCACTGAAACAGTATAAATTTTGATAATTAAGATTAGTGCTATTCGATTGAGTCAACTTGACTAAAGCAAGTAGGACCAGTTTTTTAGCAGAACCAGTTAGAACTAGAGGTTGACTCAAGCATTGACCTGGTATGATTTGGCCAAGTTACAAAAATTGGCCACTCAGCCAAGTCAAACATGACACCCAAGTCTGATAGGGGAGTCTACTGGGATTGATATAGCCACCTACCCATGGGCCAAATCAGTCAAAAATATTGAAAAAGGTAAAAAAAAACACCCTAAAAACACAAAACCACCAAAACACTAAACCTCGCTTATAAATTTAACCCACTTCTCCATTTTACC
>LPNX010151657.1:419978-590652 GCA_001517045.1 Pseudotsuga menziesii | reverse complement strand
CTAGTAAAAATGCTGGTCATATGAAAATGACCAGATGCAAAAGTGGTTTCACAATCAAATGCTACTGCCATATCTTGGTGGAGATGATATTTGTCATGAATATTTTTTCAAAATGATGAAAGCAATAGCAACACACACACTATAACACACTTGTATTTAAATGGGAAACCTGAGTAGGAGGAGGAAAACCCACTGTGGAAATGGCATAGCTTGGTTATATTTGGGAGAATAAGACTACACTAGTACATCTAATAGCATAAGTTCGTAATAGAGATAATAGCTAACCTATTCAGCTTGGGACTAGGTCTCTACATAGCCTAAGGTTATTGACAATATCAATAGATTGATCAATGACCCTATCTAATGGTTTGTTTGATCTTGACAATATTGATCATGCACTTTATTTATAAATTATTACATTGTTTGTGTCAATACCTTATGGGCTTTACTTACAAAAAATGGGGTGCATTCCCACACAACAGGATTATATAACACTGAACATTATATTTATCTGAATGTATAGATTTCAAAATATTCTACCAACTCTTATCTCTTTTGTGCTATTTTTACAGAGGCTGGTGACCAATCAATATTATAGAAATCCGGCCAGATCTCTATTTCACATGGACACAAGGAAGCATGCTTGCATTTGGTATGATTTTAGTGCCAATCTCAGGTGATTGTGGACTAATCTATTTGCAAAAATTGATTGTGTGTATGTGTTGAGCACAAGTGATTCTAAATTTTATCAGATCAAAAGTTCATATTTTGAAGGCAAAGTTTATCAGATCAAAAGCACAGGCCATGACTGATGATATTGAGGCTGTTTCAAACAATTTTACCACTGGTATGCAGATATTACATTCCTAGAAGTATTTTACTATTAGGAAACTTGACTGTCCAACATTCCAAATGAGTTCAAATGGAAAAAAAAATAACAAGCAGTAGTTCTTTTTAGATTCGTGATTATAATTCATAGAAGTATTTTTTTGCATATACTAGTATATATGATTTTATTCTAAAGTGGCTAGGTTATATGGGTGTGGTTCATGTATGAATGTCGTTGTGTTGATATGGCATGTCACTAAAATATATATGTATATATAGATAAAATTCATGAAATTTTTTGAGTGAATATATAGTGAATTTTCCAGAGTCCAGAGTCCAAGAAAGAAAAACTCATGAATTTTTTTGATTATATATAGATATAGAGGGTAAAATATGATGGTTGTTGGCTTGATGCCTGAACTATGTCATGAACACTTTGAAGCTGACAAGTTAAAAAGAAATTTTTATAATTTTCGTTTGTTTATATACAAATATATGTTTGAAACAAGGACAAGGTAGGCATGTAGGAAATTGGGAATGTTGATGCTATTTGATGGGTTTTGATTATACTGGTGGTTGAGTATAACATCACAATAGTTTGATGGGATTCCAAATCATTCATTAGTTTCCATAGTTGTCATGTCATTCACTAACCACATGACATATAGGGGTGAACTCCTTCACAGATTGCACTATGTATGCAGGTTTCTACCTATGCAGTCGAGCATAATTGTTTTGTGGATTCATTGATTATCTTTCCTGTTGAAATCCATTTCCTGGTTTAGAGATGAGTTTAAATTTTCTTAGGTACTAAATAGTTGTAGATTTATCCATTCAAGTTTAATTTTAACCAATTCTTAAATTGAATTTGTTAGATTAGATTTTATTATTTTGCACATGATCTTGGTTGTAGATTTATCCATTCAAGTTTAATTTTAACCAATTCTTAAATTGAATTTGTTAGATTAGATTTTATTATTTTCCACATGATCTTGGTTATTGTTGTTAGCTATTGAACAAGATAAATAATTTGCTTCATTGTTTTTCTACTTTACAAGTGATATTTTTTTATTGGATTTTGCAGGAGTGAGCTTAACTTATAAGTGGGCCATTGAGTATGAAGAGCCTGCTATTGAAGATTTGCCATTGAGTATGAAGAGCCTGTTAATGAATATTTGCCATTCAGTATGAAGAACCCGATGTTAAGGCTTTCAAGCTACTAAGTTTGGTTTTGAAGCTACTGACGTGGGATCTAAGTATGGTTTAGTGCTGAGTATGGTTTTGAAGCTATTGACATGGGATCTAAGTATGGTTTTGCAACCAAGTGCAAGTATGATGGTTTATCCATTGTAATATTTTGAAAAGTGATGATTTTCCTGTAAAGTTATATGGAAATTAATATGAGTATTTGAGAAAACTCATATTTATTGTAATACTTTTGACATCTCATATAATATAATTTGTGGTTTAAAACTTATATATATGGTTGTACTTTATGTTATGTATCAATGTTGTAATTATTAACTAATTAATGTGACATTGTATGATTTACATGTGTAATAGATATTATTTACAAGTGTTATAATTAATTATAATGTGACATTACATAATTCACAAGTATATTAGATGAGAATAAATGTATGATTTTTTTTTTAATTCAAACATAATATTATATTAAAAAATTATATTGATTAATAATGGACACCATTCAAACTACTAAAATATAATGACCACACATAAAGCGACTAAAAATGACTAAATTAGTGACCAATAATTGAGAGATATGTGACCAAACAATGAAATATAAATGACAAAAAAAAGACCAAAATTCACATATCAATGACCAAAAACAGTTTTGGTGGCTAATTTATGGTATTTTATTACGCGACCAAATTTGGTCATATTTTAGCTTGTCATGTGGTCATTAATTTGGTCATAAATGTGGTCATTAATTTGGTCATAAATGTGGTCATATAATTGGTCATTGATTCAAATAAATGACCGAATCAATGACCAAATATATGACCAAATTAATGACCAACCGACAAGCTATAAATGACCAAAATAAAAATGACCAATTTTGGTCGCGTAATAAAAGACCGTAAATTAGCCACCAATGATTGCCAAACCAAAAGTGGTCATTGATATGCGGATTTTGGTCATTTTTTGGGTCACTAGTGATAATAAAAAGACCTAACTATGCAAAGCTGTACAATAATATACATTAAGCAGCCTTGGCTAAAGATCATGCATAGTATTTCTTGAGATAGAGCCCATATCTAGGCTCTACCAAGGCCGTTCCTTCGTAATCCACTAACTCATACGCACCCTTCTCTAACACATGCTTGACCATGTAAGGACCATGCCACATAGGATTAAATTTCCCTACCCCCAAGGGTTCTTTCGGTTGATCCCACAAAAGGACCAAATCTCCTTCACTAAACCTCCTTGGACGGATAGAATTATTGTACTGGACCTTTACGCGACGCTTATTGACTTCTAGAGCCACGAAGGCATCCTGACGCTACTCATCCAATTGCTCAAGGTGAACCAAATGCTCCTCCAATGGGGAAGTGTCCGGTAAGAGTTCTACAGCTAGCTTCAAAGAAAGAATCTCACATTCAACCGGCAATATCGACTCCACTCCATGTACAAGTTGATATGGAGAAAAACCAGTGGTAATCTTAACGACGGTTCGATATGCCCACAAAGCAGGATATAACATGATGTGCCAATTGTTCTTGCTTTGTGCAATGGTTCATTGGAGAATGGATTTGAGTTATTTATTCACTACCTTTACCTTTCCATTCACTTGAGGGTAGTAAGAAGAGGAATGCTCTTGTTTATACCCTAACTTGGATGCCAACTCTTCCATCATACAGTTCTGAAAGTGTGAGCCATGGTCAGTGACAAGTTCTTTTGGAATCCTAAACCGAGTAATAATTTGGTTGAATACGAAGTGAGTGGTTGTCTCACCGTCAGATTTTACTGTAGCCATAGCCTCAGCCCATTTCGTGAAGTAATCAACAGCCACTATAATATGATGGTGCCCCGCAACCGAAGCTGGGTTGCAATCAATAAAATCGAGCCCCCACTTAGTGAAGGGAGCGACGATGATAATGGGATGTAACAGGGTAGGTTTCGAGTGCATATTACATGCGAACACTTGGCAAGGGTGGCACCTCTTGACTGCATAAACATAATCCTTAAAGATCGACAGCCAGAAATAACCCGCTCTTAAAATATTTTGAGCTGTAGAAATGACCACCACACGCCCCTCCATGGCAATCATTCAGCACTACCTCAGCCTCTTGAGTTAAACAATGTCGTAAAATGGAATCTACCCCACGGCGGTACAAAGTGTTATCCACTATGAGGTAGTTCTTAGATACGTGATGTAATTGTCGTCGTTCATCTCGCGAGAGGTGAGTAGGGGTCTTCAATGTTTGTAAATATATTATGATATCCCCATACCATGGGTCTAATGTTGATATTAAGAAGATGTGTTCATCGACAAACGTATCTTCACAAACCAACTCCTCAGCCTCGCTCGGGAAATCCGATATAAGCTCTGCAAAAATTAAAGATTTCTTCTGTTTTGCTGAAACAAAATTGAGATCAAATTCTTGTAGAATGACAACTCATTTATTATATTTTCCCCCAATCATCCTTCGGGTGAGGACAAATTGAAACAGATTGACATGGGCTACAACCAAGGTCTGGCGAAGGACAATATAATGTCTCAACCGCTGAACCACATGTATGACAGCTAAAGAAAGCTTCTCGACATGAGAATAATGAAACTATGCATTAATAAGGTTCTGGGTCAAATAATATATGACATGCTCTTGGAGCTCCTCATCCTCTTGAACCAAACCATACCAATCATCTCTAATGACATGGCCACATATAATAGAAAATCACAGCTATAGTCTGGGAGACTAATCACCGGGACTGATGCTAGGGCTCACTTGAGTGCATCAAAGGACTCCTGGGCTCGCTCATCCCAATGAAAGGGGGTGTCCTTCTTCAAGAGACGCATGAAGCCTCTAGTCAAATTGGCAAAGTTGACAACAAATATTCGTAAGAAGTTTTCCATGCCTTGCAAACACTGAAGATGACAAATATTATTCGGGGGAGAAAACTGAAGTATTGCCTCAACCTTCAAAGGGTTGACTCTTATACCCTCTTTAGAAACGATGAATCCTAACAAACGCCCTGACTTCACACAAAAGATGCACTTATGAGGATTTAATCTAACCGAATAGTGCCGGTATCTTTTGAATACCAATCTCAAGTGATAGGAATGACACATTCTCATGCGAGAATGAGCAGCAAGGTCATCCAAAATTACTTTGATAATTGACTTGAGATCGTGGAAGATCAAGGTCATTGCCCGCTGAAATGTAGCTCCGGCGTTTTTAAGACCAAAAGGCATTTTTAAATATGCAAATGTTCCCCAAGGACAAATAAATGCAGTCTTATGTTGGTCCTCAGGTTTAATCTGTATCTGATTATATCTAGAAAAGTCATCCATGAAGGAGAACACCTCGCTACCCGCACACTCATCCAAAATCTGATCAATAAATGGTGTGGGGAAATTGTCCTCAGGACAGGCACGATTCAAATCATGGAAATAAGTACATATGTGGATCGCTCCTTGCTTCTTATCCACTGGAATGGGGTTTGAAACCCACTTCGTCAAGGGAATGGGATAGATGAAATTGGCTTTCAACAGCTTCTCTATCTTTGCCTTAATCGTGGGTGCCTTCCTAGGATTCACCACACGTAAACATTGTCGAACAAGCTTAGCATTGGGGTAAGTATTAATATCGTGCTCGACAATACGAGGGTCAATACCTGGCATCTCATCATAAGACCAAGAAAAAATATCACAGAATTCCTTAAATAGCTCGGTGTATTCAAGAATCTCAGCATGGGAACATTCCACCCCAATATACACATTCTCTATCGTGCCAGGATTGTGAGAGATGTTGATAGGAATCGTTGAAGATATGTTTTCCATGTTTCCATCAACCATCGGACTAGGAGAGCTTAATGGAACCATAGGAATGCCAACTCTCTGACTAAGAACCACCCTAAAATCCTCATGCTCCAAGCAATCAAGCTCTGGAAGAAAGTACGATCTATGATGGAGTTCCTCCCATGGTGGCTCAACTCCTGACATAGCCTCAATAATCACTTCATTTGAAGGGAAAACCGTATCAAGGTAGTCGTGTGCGTCAGAAGACTGTACTGCCCATGCCAGCAGCACATAAGGGTCCTCCTCCTTCGTCTGTGAAGAGGAAGGACTAGGCTCTGCAACACACTTGAGATTAGCTTGATAAGCTATCATAGCTGCAGGCAACGGCACATTCATCACGATGGGCTCACTCGAAGTACTTGGTGTAGGAAGAATCCAAGGATCTTCCATATGACTCATGTGAAAAGACATCGATTTCGTAGATGTCGAAGCCTCATCGGAACTAGATCCTATCATCAAGATCAGTGCAGGACAACTAAAACTTCCCATGAGGGATGGATACATGCCTACACCCACACTCCCAGTTACCGGCTGAGAGTGCTCAACGATCGGGATCGAAGCTCCCGAAGATGCAACAACAGACATATTCTTGAATGTTGTTTGATCAATCATTATGATCTTCTCGTTATGTGGAAAGCATACAATGCAGAACAAGGAAGAAGCAATGGATTGCATACTATACATCCAGTTCCTACCCAACAAGAGATTGTAGTCAAGGGGCGCATCAACCACCTCGACCTCTATCGCAGCGGTCTTCCCTCCCAAATGGACTTTAAGGGAAGGAAGGATGTCGTGCGGCCTAAAATATCTCCTATCGAACGCAATTAACATGGTCGCTGATTTAGACAGCTCAGGAGAACCCAGACCCTTCCAACATGATAAAGAAATCACAGAAGTAGCAGCACCCTCATCAATCACAGTGTGTTTGACGATCATATTAAGACATTCTATGTGAATAAAAAGAGACACATAGTAGGGCAAGCGAGGCTGAAGTCCTGCGGTTTCAAATTTAATCACGGAGGAAGAATCGTCATCATTCACACCAAGGGCAGAAAGCAACGCCTTCCTTTGCGATGGACAACTCTGAAGCACTTTCAATGCAGACATCGCACAAGGAGTGTGGCCTGAATCCTCGACAATTGAATAGTTCAGGGCAACTCGGGCATTTGGATTATGCCCTGAACTCTTAAGGACTCCCTTAGGAATGCGAGGTGTAGCTTTAGGTTTATCCATAGGTTTCTCAATACGCAAAGTGGACCCTCGTGGATCAGGCTCTTTCCCTGGGCTGGGTTGTGATGAACCATAATCTTTCACACAGGTCACAACTTTTGTAGCACGGGCCATGTTAATGCACCCACGACCACTACTCTCCAGTGGATCATGATTATCACCAGAGTGGTCATGGGAATTCAAGTTCATATTTTGATTATGTGGTAAAGGGTTAGTTAGCACAGCTGGGCCTTGTGCCAAGAATCTCGAAGCTTCTTCAATACGAGGGCACAAGTAAGTAAGGTGATCATCCTTACATAACTTGTAAGGGAAATTAACCTTATGTTTAGCTTGCTTGTCCCCCCCAGCATTTCAGCCATTCTTGTCATTACTATTAGCATTATCATTCTTATTCCCACCCTTTCGATTATTTTTACCCTTTTTTCTATTCCGTCCGGGCTGCTGGTTACCCTTCTGGTCTGACGATTGCATAGAAAGTACACTCGTTGTTTGGGTGGGTTGAGATGAAGTCATAGCTTGTCCCAAATCAGATTGGTTGATTGACAATTGACTAACCTATTTTGCAACCGAATCCACAGGTTTCGCACTTACACAACCCACAATGCCATCGGCATGTGGTCCAGGTTTGGATTTGGGGTCGAAGCTAAAATGCGGAGCATTGGGAATAATCTCATATAACAAATTGGACTAAATATAGATCAAGTCCAGTTCTTGTGCCCTAAAAATCACTTGTTCCTCATTCTGTACTCCGGATGTGGAAACATCCCTCGCTATATATGGAAATAACGACTTGAGAAACCACTCGAGGAGGAACTCTGGTGGTATAAAGGATTTAATTAACCTCTTCCGTCTATGCCACTCTTGAATATGATCAGAGATATGTGTGGCTTTATCTTGCCGAAATGTCGATAAGAGTTCAGCACCAACGTCATAATGCATTGGTAGCTGGAATTGATTAAGAAAAGTCATTGCAAGGTCATCGAACAAAGCGAAAGCTCCCCTAGGTAGCTCTATATACCATTTTACGGCAGGTGTTGGGGCTTCGAACTTCAAGGTCCTTAGTTTGGAAAATCCGCGGTTTTGGTGCGAAGCTTGTAAGCGGAGTTGCGGTCCAAAATAGTCTTAGGGGTTTCGCGGTTGGGTCGAAGCCCCTCTTTTTGTAAATGACCCATGGTTTATGGTTTTTGGGTGCCCATGGTTTAAGCCCATGGTATTGTAATAGTGCACTTGTATAAATAGGAACTTATGTAAAGAAGTCAGGTTAGGTATTTGACGATTATGTTATGATGCTAATGTGATGCGAAGCTAAGGGTTTAAGGTTAAGTCCCAGCTGTGTGTGTGGACAACCTCCGCAGCTGAGTGCACAGAGGGTTTTGAAGGAAGGTTAAGTCCCAGCTATGTGCATGGACGACCTTTGCAGCTGAGTGCGCAGAGGCTTTTTTCTGTAAGAAAGGATCTGCAGCTAAGTGCACAGTTTTGGGAGATTGAGAAGATCTGCAGCTGAGTGTGCAGATCAGAACTGTGATTTTGTAAAGAGTTGAATATAAACACAGTTCTGTGGACGTAGCCCCTACACTGGGGGTGAACCACGTATATCTTGTGTTGTGGTGGTTCTGTTATTTTTGTGCTATTATGTTTTTATGCTTTTGATAAGTAGGTGAATGCTAAAGTAAGATAACTGTTAAATATTAATTTCACTGTGAATTCCTAGTTAAGGGTTAAGCAAGAAACGTTCTTTTATCTAAACTGCGAAGCTATTTAAGTGAATGTTGAAGCTCTATTTTGTATACTAATTGTTGTTAAGGCTAAAGGTACAGTAATATCCCTCTTCTGCTTGCAGAAACCTGATTCTGCGGCACCCCATAGCTGTTTTAGGTGAGACTGCAACCTGTTCACAGGTTGTTTCCGAAAGGTCCAACACTGTGGGTCTTTTGTTGGTGCGAAGATAAAAGCATAGAACCCGGGTCTGCCCTAAGCCCAACAAATTGGTTCCGTTTTCGGCTGAACTGGTATCTGCTTTAAGAGGGATTTACGTCGTACCTGGAGGGCTATGTTTTGGAGACCCTCAGTAAAATAAATCGGTGACTGGATTGAAGACACTTATTTGAAATTTGCTGAACAAGAAAATAAGGATTCTCGTCGTAGCTCAGACGACTTCTTGCAAAGGTACATTTTTTTTCTGATATTTATGAAATTTTCTTTGCTAGTATCCACATAGAGTTGCACCAGTGGTTATCCAAGTTGACAGAAAGAAAGAAAAACTTCAAAGAATATCAGTTTCCTGACTGGACCCCAACAAGAATTAGTATATTGAAAAGGGTGAACAATGCGGTATCACGAGCTGTTGATTTCTGGACCACGCGAACCCTTGAGGCATTTGTGACAGAGTTCGCCATCGACACACATACTTCTTTTATCGAAGTTGAACAACAGTTTTTCAAAGGACCAAGGGGTAAGTACCTTAATTCCTTTAGTCTGAAAATTAAAATACTCTTGGCTGAGAAAGGCATATTGCTTATAGAATCATATTGCTAGATTTATTGCTAATAACCTATGTTTGGAAGCGAAAGTGACTTCGACGAGAAAAGTGGTTTGCTTCAAAGAAGTAAACGATACAAGAGAACTTTTGGATCCTATACCCTAGGCCAGAATACCAAGTATACCCCATTAAGTCCAGAAGAATCTAAATCTGAAGAAACCCCTTTTGTTAGAAACCCTCCTATAACTCCTCAGCGCAGATTTGTTATCCCTGAGAAACCGTCGTAGTCTGAAAGTAACCCTAGACTGAGTAGTCCTGTCGTAGGTCAATCTACCTCAGAAAGTCCCCCCTCTTGCTACTGGTCCCCCTCCTCCCTCCCCTTGATCCAATATGGCCCATGCAAATGATGATATCAAGCTCCCTGTCTTTAAAGGAACTGGATTAGAGGATCTAGAACAGTTTTGGTTCTTATGCGAAGTTGTTTGGACTGCTAAGAATATTACGGACCAAAATACAAGAAGAGTACAGCTGATCACCTCTTTCAGAGACCGAGCTTTGATTTGGTTTATGAAGTTTCCCAGTACTTAGAACTATATCTTATGTGATATTAAAAAAGCAATGATCAAAGAATTTAAGAAGCCTAAATCAGAGTCACAGTGTATAACTGAACTGAAAGAAATTTAGCAGAAGCGAGGAGAATCAGTCTAGGACTTTGATCAGAGGTTCAAAGTTCTACTGGATCAAGTTAGTTTCACTATTGGACCAGAACAACATAAATAATGGTTCATTGCAGCATTATTGCCTCATATTAGGACTCCACTTATGCAAGAGAAGGTTGCTGATCAGCAAGAGGCTTTGGAAATCGCTATGAAACTTGAAACAACTCCTGTCGAAGATAATTCTGGCATAGCCCAAATACAGGTGCAGTTGGCAGAAATGGATTTGGAGCTTCACGACATGAAAAAAAGGAAAGCCATTCAAGAAGAGGTTTGGTGTACACGATGTAGGATAGAAGGTCATGACAAAGAACAGTGCCTTGCATTAAGGAATTATCTGAATACTGGTGCACCAAACCCATTTAACCCTGCTATTCTATATTGTGAGATCTGTAGAACAACTGGCCAACATCGACCTGAAGATTGCTATTTGCTGCAAAGATATGTTCAAGTACCTAAGAATCCCTACTGCAAGTTCTGTAATTCAGTTGGACACAACGAAGACGAATGTTGCAGCTTTGACCTCATGAGAGAGCGAACCTATGATGTGTATAGGGTACAACCTGATACAAAAGGAAATGATGGATATGGTTATCGCGGTGGTCGTGGTAGTTTCAGAGGTCGTGGTCGTGGTGGTATGCCTGGAGGAGGTCGAGGCCAGGTTATTTTCTATAATTACAATTAGGCAGGACATGTAGCTAGAGACTGTCAGAACCCAACTACGACATGTCGATATTGCAGAGCAGTCAATCATGTGATCGATAAATGCCCGCAGTTGATAGCCAAGATCCAAGAAAGAAATGGCACCCCTAGTCAGAATGTTCAGATGATTGCTGTAGAGAAAAGACCTGCCCCAGCCCTTAACGTTGTTATAAGGAGTGGAGCTACAACGCAGGTGCAGAATAAGGAGAAACAGCCTGATGAGGCTTGGGTCTGTAAGACCCCATAGAAAATTCCAGCCTTCGATGTGGGAAGAGAAAAAGAAACTTTTATGGTAGCTCAAAAAGACTTTGCTGAGCCAAGAACATCAGTAGCAATGACACACCAGCATCAACAGCAAGCTTTGCCAGATCAAGTAAGTACACTGTCATCATTTCTACAGAGTTGTATCAAGCTATTAAGAAATCAGAATTCTTTGAATGAGTTACAAAAAGTTATTCAGTCTTGCGAACCTCAGCGAAGCTCTGATAGAGGAAAAACTGTTAATAGACTTAGAAGGACTGGAAGAGAAATGAGATCGCATGCTCAGGTAGGAGATTATGACATGTCTGATATCGTTTTAGATCTAGGATCAGAAGTGAATGTCCTAACTAGGCAGACATGGGAACAAATGGGTAAACCTACGCTTGAATGGTCCCCTATACAGTTGATATTAGCCAATTAGCAGAATATTGTGCCCTTGGGAAGATTCCCTAGTGTACCAGTGGATATAGATGGAGTCAGTACCTTAGCAGATTTCGAAGTCATTGAGATAATTGATGCTAGAAACCCCTATCTAGCCTTGCTAGGAATTGAATGGGCAATAAACAATGATGCAGTAATCAACCTTAAGAAGAGACATATGACTTTTGAAGGGAAAGGTTTGAGAGTCATAGTACCATTGGACCCTTCTCAAGGAGAAAGGTATACAGAGCTAGTCAGAGATGAAGATCAGGATCTTTTGGATCATATTTACAACATTACAGCTAAAGAAGAAGACTATGTTAACCCTACTACTGAAGGTATAATGGATTGGCAGTGTGATAGCTCCTGCATGACTGATTCAGATGAAGGCCTAGAGAATTGGCGGAATCGACTCTATGAGCTACATGGACATCGATGTGCCAGAATTACCAAGTCTCTCAGATGGCTTGGCTCACAGATAAGAGTCTTTCCTACTTTTGATGGCTTGACAAACCCATAAGATTTTATTGTACAATTCTCATAGCAAATACCAGATTCACAGAAAATGGAGACTCTAGATTCAACATTCAGAGCCACAGCAGCCAGATGGTGGAATGGTCATAAAAAGTATATTCATAGTTGGGGATCTTGTCAAAAGTTTCTTCTCCTAAGATTCATGGATCAACCTCAGGAGGTGCGAAGTAGATTTGATGGTAAGAATAGCCCTCAGGAACATTTGGAGCAGTGCTACGAAGCATGGAAGCATGTACCTCGTGAAGAATGGGTACATAGGTTTATACACACTCTGGAACCTATAGAAAATAACCGGTATGCAGAGGTCAAGCTTCGCCATGGTATTGTAAGTTGGGATAGTCTTGTTGACAGTTTTGTGCTCACATTTTCTATTAATGAATTTTTCCCTGCTTTGGACGTAGCTGTTAGGATGATCCATACTAAGGTTTTTGATGATAAAGAAATAGCAGAGTACCAACCTGATTGGAAGGAACAAGAAGCTAATGCCATAGAATGTTATAACCTCGCAATTGACAAGGATGATGACCCATGCAACATTAATATTCCTGAGTCAGAAGGACACTGCGAAGTACATGGACCAGCAGTCAAATCACCTGAAGTGACTTAGCCCTTGAAGACAAGGACAATAAACATTGGATTAGAAGAAATGCCTAAGTACGCTACCATTGGAGATTATTGGGATGAAGAAATGGTGAGAAAAGTGACTGAACTTCTCCATGAGTACCAGGACTTATTCCCGTCAAATTTCTCAGAAATGAAAGGTATCCTTGGTGATATAGGAGTGATAAAAATCCCTTTGAAAGCTGGTGTGAAGCTTGTGCAGCAGTGCCCTTATAGGATGAACCCTAAGTATAAAGAAAAAGTCAGGGTGGAGCTAGAAAAGATGCTCGCTGTAGGAATCATTGAGGCTGTTGAAGAAATTCTGTCATGGTGTTAGGATGTGTCGAAGGTCCTTATTGTGGCGGAGCTGAAGTTAGTGATTGTGCTAAAGAAGAAAGATGTGTTGGAGTTTAAAATTTGACCGTTGGAAAAAATCAGATTTGGCGGCGTCGATAAGTTAACTGCATTAACTGCCTGTAATGATGAGATTTTGGGAAATCTAGTGCCGTTTGGACAAGATCTATGTCATATTTGGTGTCTTCAATGCACAGTTATGGCATATTTGGTCGTGGGATTCTATAAGAAGACACCGAGGCCTGCGAATTTCGCATTACGCATTTTCTTGAGTTTTACAATTCAGTCCATGTCAGCTAATCGTGAAGTTCAGGAATTGTTGAGAGAATTCAAACAGAGCTGTCTGCAGAACCTTGTGAGCACCCCACCTACCTCTCCACCTCGCGAAGAGACTCCACTAGCACCGCCTCAACCAATGCAGACACGATCTACTAGGAAGAATTTTAAACCAGAAGTACGCTCTAAGCGAAACGAAGACTGACACAAGCCATCAGGAAAGACACTGGAAGAACCCGAGATGAATCCTTCTGGTTCAACGGAGCTCCCACCTGAAGGTTTTGAAGAATTCGGTGAGGATGAGAACATTGCACCGCAGCGTCCACCATATCTTCAGCCTGTTCGACTAGGAGTTCAGCCACCTCAGCGGACAACGAAGTTCACATTACACACCCCTAAGCTGCCACAGGGTGTGCAGTTGGTCGGCACAATGACAAGAAAAATAGACCGGCTTAAGTATGCAGACCACGATACAAATGATCGTGGGAAGTTTCCACAGTTCACACCTGGAACATACTTGCACTCTGTCCACTATCTAGAGACTGGAGGGACATTGCTGGAAGTGAAACAGTGGGCTGCTTTCTTGGAGAAAGTGGGTTTGTTGAAGATGCTCAATGTTCCCCACTTTGGTCGCAGCACACAGGTTACCATGGTGTTCAAGCAGCTATTGGCATTAGTGCATGATGGGCACCTATGGATAGGAGACCAGCGAATTCCTATTAATGGAGAACTGATTCATAGGATCACAGGATTGCCGAAGGAAGGGCCTTATCTGAGGATTGAATTCGTTTCAAAACACGAAGATATGAAGCTGGCACAGAGCATGAAGGATCGCTTTAGCCTGAAGAAAGGGAAGCGAGGGTATCAAACCTCAACAATTTGGCACCAAAACATTTGCTTCGCAGCTGAGCTCTTAGCCTGCAAATTAATGAGGAAGTGCAGATCAAATGAAGTGTCTGCCCCGATTATCAGTATTGCTACGAACTGTGCTGAAGGCTACAGTTACAAATGGGTAGAGTACATTGCTAAGGAATTCCTCGAATATGTCCATAATGCGTAGGAGAAAGGTAGACCCTTTCACTATTCATGGCTGGTAGTGCTTATTGCACTGGTAGGATGGAAAGAACCTACCGAGGCACAGTTTGTTAATGTGCCTCCGAAAATGCCTGGCGCAGCAAGGTACGCATCTCTTTGGGTTTCACAGAATAAATCCCTACAGCAGATGACGAAATATGTGTTTTCCTTTTATATGATGAGTATCTCATATGAGATCCTAAAAACACCTCGGCTCAGTAAGGATCTATTTTCTCAATATGCGGGAGTGGCCAACATCAAGGCCAACATGCACAATGTCTTCACCCAGGCCCGTGCAGATGATAAACATGCATGATGGAAGTTGCCATATGTGGTGACCCAAGAAAACATCCTCGCAGTACTTCAGCAGTGGCCGGCTAAATGGATGAAGGATGTAGGGACAAAGCCCACCATTCCAGTCCCTCCAGTCACCAATGTGGGCACAGGCCCTAGTCAGACGCAGTAGAGTGACCCACCAGAAGACAGCAAAGAACAAAGTGAGTCGTAGCAGAGTGAAGGAGACCAGGGTGGAGATAGTGGAGATGATGAAGAAGAAGAAGAATAGATCAAGACCATCTCAGACCCTAATTGCCCGGATAAGTGCAAGTCTCCAGAGGCAGAGGAAGTGACCAAACCTCAGTCCAGAAAGAAAGCGAAGACGTAAAAGGGAAAAAAAATTGTCGAAGAGCCCGCCATGATGATGGAAGAGCTTGATTAGGCTCTGACGAAGTCTACAGAAGTACTAACTAGCAAATTGTTATAGTTTGCAGCTATGCATCTTGATGCCCTCACTGGTGTAGCACAACTAATTTCAGAACTGAAGGAGTTAGCATAAAAATCAGTGACTGGCGCTGCAGCAAGCAGTACCCCAGTAGGCGCGCAGCCAGATACGTGACAGTGGCCAGCCAGAGATAATAGAGGGCAAGTTCCAAGCGTAGCCCTCATAATAAATGACGCAGCATCTCGCTCGCAGATGAGTATGAAAGTTGAGATAAACTACGCCAAGTTGTCTATGCCAGAGCTGCATCTTTGTCAATTGGAAATCATAAACAAGATCCGAGAATGCGACAATTTCTCGCACAGGCAATTGGAAAATACCACGAAGCGGAATGAGAGCCTTGTAGCGCAGTTGGAAGTAGCAGAGCAGAAGAAGAGGGAAGCAGAGAGCAAGCCGGATGAACTGGCACGAGTATTAGATGAGGTGTGTTGGAGTCTCCCCGACTTTGACATGTAGGCTGAAGAAGAACCAGAGCAAAGGATCATTAAGCTAAAAGACTATGCACAACAGTATCAAAGCCTGATAGAAAATATTAAAGAAGAACATGAGGCTTAGATTGCGGACCTTCAACTTCGCATCATTCCTGAGAGTCCACCAGAGGTCAGAGAACAACACCGCAGAGATATGCAGGCCTCAGCAACAAAGATCTCCGATCTTGTGAGCAGTGCAGCAAAGCTGCTAGATGAAAGTGTCAAGGCCTGGACAAACTTGCAAGACAACCCAGAAGTGGAAAAGCTGCAAGAAACCATCAAGCAGTGACAGACAAAACTGGATGCAGTCAAAGCAGAGATCAAGAGATTGCCTCCTATGCAAAATATGCTTAAGGTAAAGCAAAGCAATGAGCTCCAGCAAGAAATTGAGGCATGCAGAAGGAAAGAAACATTGTTGGTGAACTCTGTGCAGCCCCTTATTAATGAAACCTTGGAGTTGAGCACTACTGTGGACACCAGCTCAAAGTCCTGAAGGAGTATGATGCATTTGCACAGGAAAAGGCCAGTGAAGCATCTACAGCAGCATTGCAGGAGTTAGAAGAGAAGGAGCAAGCAGCCGAAGATATCATGCGCAGCCTCAACAAGCAATTCACTATCTTCGCCAACAAGATTCTCCCTTCGGAGAAGCAGCAGAGTGTCCTGGGGCGGGACACTAGTGAGTCTTAGGGGCCTGCTGGGGCTCCGACCTTCAAGGTCTTTAGTTTGGCAACTCCGTGGTTTTTGTGTAGAGATTGTAAGCGGAGTTGCAGTCCAAAATAGTACTAGGGGTTTCGGGGTTGGGTCGAAGCCCCTCTTTTTGTTAATGACCCATGGTTTAAACCCATGGTTTATGGTTTTTGGGTGCCCATGGTTTAAGCCCATGGTATTGTAATAGTGCACTTGTATAAATAGGCACTTATGTAAAGAAGTCAGGTTAGGTATTTGACGATTATGTTATGATGCTAATGTGATGCAAAGCTAAGGGTTTAAGGTTAAGTCCCAGCTGTGTGCGTGGACGACCTCTGCAGCTGAGTGTGCAGAGGGTTTTTTCTATAAGAAATGATCTGTAGCTAAGTGCACAGTTTTGGGAGATTGAGAAGATCTACAGCTGAGTGTGTAGATTAGAACTGTGATTTTGTAAAGAGTTGAATATAAACACAGTTCTGTGGACGTAGCCCCTACACTAGGGGTGAACCACGTCTATCTTGTGTTGTGGTGGTTCTGTTATTTTTGTGCTATTATGTTTTTATGCTTTTGATAAGTAGGTGAATGCTAAAGTAAGATAACTATTAAATATTAACTTCACTGTGAATTCCCAGTTAAGGGTTAAGCAAGAAACGTTCTTTTATCTAAACTGTGAAGCTATTTAAGTGAATGTTGAAGCTCTATTTTGTATAATAATTGTTGTTAAGGATAAAGGTACAGTAATATCCCTCTTCTGCTTGTAGAAACCTGATTCTGCGGCACCCCATAGCTATTTTGGGTGAGACTACAACCTGTTCGCAGGTTGTTTCTGAAAGGGCCAACACTGTGGGTCTTTTGTTGGTGCGAAGATAAAAGCATAGAACCCGAGTCTGCCCTAAGTCCAACACCAGGCCCTATAAGGGTGCGTTGAAATAGTCTCAGATGGATTGAGTCCTGATGTAAGGAATTCGAAGAGCACCATAGGTGAAACATAGTGACGTGTTCGCTCGGATCCTCTCCCAGTTTGCCCTTGAACTTAGGTATGTCCGAAGGAAGCTTGGTAGGGATAGCCGGCCAAGCCAGGTCATGAGCTACAGGATCGTTCGTCAATCTCGACAAGTCAGGAATATTGAGCACCGTGAGGAAAGGGAGCCTAGGATAATGAGGTCGATGGGTCGCTCCCTGATTCATATAGGTCTGATTACCACCATGGCCTTGGCTATAGTGCCCTCCTCCCGTATGACCCATATAGGGTGGCGTGGAAGCACCATAGTGTGGTGGACCTTGACTAGTAGGAGCTACAAAGCTATAATTAGGAGAGTAAGTAGGTTGTTGATACCCGCCCCCATAAGGTGAAGAACCCTGTCTATACTGCATCCCATAATAGGGTCCATAAGTCATCGCATGCGATGCCCCATGAGACACTCCGTAGGTAGGAAGATACGCTCCGGAAGTAGGAATATACATACCAGAATTAGGGATATATGCCCTGAAAGTAGTAACATGACCTCTAGAAGTATGCACATAACCTCCCGAAGCAACAGGCAGTATGTAAACCTGAGACACAATCGGTCTAGTAACCGCAGTACGGACCTGACTCGTATCCATGTGCTGGCTCGAAGGACCACGCGAATAAGGTGGAGGATGAACATTTGAAGAACTAGGGACCGAGAACGAAAGAATCTAAGTAATAATGTACATGCTATTGCCTATCGTCACTCGTCTCGGATTTGGTATCCTAATCGGATCGCTAACCCTAGACCTAGGAGGGATATGTGATGTAACTTCCACCACCGGGATGGAAGGTGCAATATGACTAGTGCTCCCAAACCTCTCCACATGGTAAGGAATTAGAGTGCCCCCAGGCATAGTGTTAGGCTCGAAGTCGGATTCGACATGAAATTCCAAATCATGTGTAGGAAAACCAGACATACCATAACTACCATAGCTAGTGCTGGCGGGTTAAAAATGAGTCTCGGCGTTCTTCGACATTCCATACCGGTAATGTGTCAATGGGGAATCAACCCTAGAGTGAGTAGGTCTATCATGCATGGTTCCTATCTCAAAAATCACAGGACCTAACTTAGCCAAGTCGGGTGAAGGATCGTAAGTAGGAGTAAACTCCTCATCGTCTACATGAATGGGAGAAGGCAATTCAGGAATACCTTCTAAATGGTCTCCCATGGTGTGTGAATCAATGTGCAAAATAGTCTGCCTGGATTGTCTAGGTCTCTCTCCCAAAGGAGGAGGAGAAGTAGAAGGCAGAATTCCTGCTAAATGACGAGAACAGTGAGGAGCCGCACCCGAATCCACAATGACTCAAAAAAAATAGAAAAGACTCTCTATTTACGTAAACTCTAGGCCAACTATCATGCACAGAGCAATCACTAATAAAATATAAATCCAAATGCAAGCAAACAAGGGCTGGATAAATGAGCTCTCGAATGAAGCAGGTATGTCTCGCCTAGGAGAGGCTTGAGACTCCCATACACAACAAGCGGAGGTACGTAACCAATTATTGTGGCCCTCAGCTTCAACGCGTAAAGCGACTGTGCTGTCCGACCCCAACCTGGTTGGGACACCCATAGAATAACCCCTGCAAAGTACCCCCTCGATATCCTAGTTAAGGCCACTAAGGTCACCTCAATATAATCAATGCTCAGGCGGACAATCGCAGGCGGGATTGATCGTATGGGCAGGGTAGTAAAGTCCAAAACTCTCGAAAGAGCCCCTAGATACGAATACAATCCTGGAAATATCTTTGGTGATACTCAGTTATTACTAGGGGTCATCCCAATCAATAACCGCTCACACTACCTCGTGCTTAACTCCCTTTTGAGAGGAGGATCCTGAGAAACACTGGTTATACCAAGGATTTCACACACTCACCTGGACAGACACATACATGTTTTTGTTTAGTGATCTTGGAGAATTTACTTACAATGAACTATTCCAAGATCCTAAAACCTAAGCTTGTTGGTGCACCCTAGAAAAGAAAAGAGTGTAATTCATTTTAATTTAGCGTTGATTTTAATTGTCTTTATTACTCAAAATAGGGATATGACCGTGCAACTAATGGTGTTATGATGCAACATGAAGTAAAATGCACACCTAACAATTAATGCAAATGCATTGTGTCCATGAAAACAGGGTATGCTACTACATGAAATGCACAATTTTTCTTCAAATGATGAATGCAAGCTTTCCTATATGAAGTGCTAACTAGTACTCCAAAGCAAATCTAGTGCAAGTACAATGCAAAAATGCAAAATGATAATTCATGATGATAAGCAAATGTTTTTGGATTTTTTGAAATCAAATGAGATGCAAAAAGCAAAAGAATGATTCTACGACCCCTAGACTCTGCAAGCACACACAAACAACACTCAAGCAAAGCACTAAGTTAAAATAACTCTAATGCACTAATCTCAAACAAAAAATTGAAAATGCCATGACAAGAACCTTCTTAAAAAACATTTAGCCTAAAAAAACATTTATGGTCAGAAACAAAGGTATAAACAGACTTAGGTAGTGCCAAAGGAGACTCAGCAAATATCAAAATTCACCCAGCAACCAATTAACTCCCACAAAAAGGAAAAATCAAGGGCATGCACAACTGTTCGTAGTAAACCCACATGTAGATGCGGAAATCGCAGAGGAACCCGCATGTATACGTGACTGTGAGTTAAAAACTCATGTACAGGAAGAAAGGTGCATAAAATCAAGGAAAATAGACAAGTTGAGACAAACTTTACACCAATCAGACCCTACCAGGTATACATGCCCCCAGACCCGACACAGAAACAAGAGAGAAAGAGCAATTCAAATTCATTGAATGCCGATAAAACAACCCCCAAAGTACAACTACTAGGAACTCCCCAGTGGAGTCGCCAATTCTGTTACGGAGAGAAATTCCAATGGCTTGGGGTACCACAACAGACAACTTGACTCCAGAAATCAATCCTTTCCAATATGAAATAGAAATTAAATGTCTAACACTAAAGGATCAGACCTCGTACCTTATTTCGGACGATTGAATTAGATCCCCATTGAGCTTTCCAATTTCATCTTGAATTGAAAGATTACTTCCTCAACCACAAGTAAACAATACAAGCATTCTATATATCATGGTGTTATATCTATTCTAGAATATATAATCAATAATGTATAAGCATTTGACATAATCCAATGGATAAAATATTCATTCAAACACACATTATTAGACAGGAAAAGATATTTCTATTAATATAAATCAGAGATTACAAGATACAACCTCTGATGGCACTTCTGCGAACTAGAGAAACTGAATCCCCCACATGGTCCTCCACCACTTCAATCGTCCATCTCTCGATAGCAAGATCACAAGAAAAAGGCAAGCTTGGGAAGAACACAAAAGTGCTCTAAGGGACAAAGGGATGCAGACTCAAGTAAAAGTTCCAGCAACAATGGACTATAGTTTCTTTGCTCTCAATTATCTCTTATGCCTTCAATGTACCAAGGGGTTCCTTATATAGCTTTTCAAAGGGGTAATGAAAGGTCGAATCCGAGTGATCTCAAGGCATAGGGAAGGCCAGGAGTCAAATGAGTCAGATCCATGTCAAGGAAAACTCCAAAAGGATTTGGATTTTGTACACATCTCGATGTACGCAATTTTAGTGGTCAACCCCGCGTATATACGTGCTTATAGGTTTAAAAGTCACGTGTATCATTTTTCACATGTTTTTAGGGATGGTCAATGAAACATCAAAGGACAAAAAATGGTCCAAGGGGTCTAAGGAGTCTGTAGCGGGACAGGGGAAGGCCATACAAAGTGTGATTCACCTGGAGTGGTGAAATCAGCTATAACAGACACATGGGGGATGAGGTGATCCTTAATAGAATCTGCAATAATTCTCTTAGCCTTATCCATGCTCCTCTTATGAGCATCGTTAGCCTCATCTCCCTCTAGTTCTGGAACCTCCTCGGTGATGTACTGATCCAAATAATTTTCTTCAAGGATCAAGGAGATTATGTACTTCCACACCTGCAATTTATCAACCAATCCAATATTGTCCTCAAGCTGAGTATGGCGAGTCATATTTTCAAATGATAACCTCAAATGGAAATAACAAATATTTATATCTTACTGAGTAGAGGTGTCCGAATCAGTTCCAGACCAGGATGACCTAACGTTTGTCAGAGAAAACCTAATTTTCCAAAATTGGAGTTTGGCAATTTTGTTTAGATAGAAATATATGGCTCCTTGACGCAAGTTTCTCAATTGGGTCACTTTCTAAAGACCGAGGTGGGAAGCATTTAAAAATTGATGTCCTAGTTTCTCTCGACACCAGTGTTAAGGTAAAAATTGCAACTTCTTTGAGTCTGAAACCGCTTCCACCAAAATATGCACCCTATTGAGGAAAGTTATCCTAGACCTCTTTTCTTGATGACCTGTGGAGAGAACACCTTGAACTAGAAATCCCTAGTTTTCTCGTCTGCACAGTTTCTTCTTTCAAAGAGGCTATGATACCATGTTAGTTTTTCTTAGATATTATTATCTTAATTAGGATCTTTGTATGAAAGAATAACAACTACAACAATATGCATAAGATATAAAAGACACACAAGACACCAAGATTTTCACCAGAGCAACCATAAAGGATAAAACCTCGCAAATTTCCTCATAATAGTAGAATCAGAAAGACTGTGTCATAAGATGATCAAACCTAGTAATAATAAGTATTGAGGAACTATCTATCTCTCTTCCCTTCTCTCTCTCTCTCTCTCTCACACACACACACACACACACACATGCAAACTTGAGTGAGGTGAGGTGTGTATAAATGAGGGAGAGATCCTCCCTATTTATACCCTTCAAGTGATTGACCTTTTACATGATTGGGGATGACTTCTTTCCCTAGCAGGGACAAATTCTCCTAGAGAGACTCCAAATACACATTACATGATGTTACACTAGGAAATATTGCCCCGAATTACAATGAAGGTTATTCCTCAAGGTATCGACACAATAAAGACATCCCACAAGGAGGTAAACATATCTCCAATGGGGGTACAACAACATACAACAATAATATACATTATAATATCTTTTGAAGTTACAAATACATCAACAAGTTTCACATGTAATACCACTAAGAAGGCTCCCTGGACCTAGCAACATGCAACATGGGTACCTAAATGTAAAGAATGATTCTAACTAGGATACCCATGTTAGGTAATATTTAATCCAGGGAAGAATAATGATGTTTGAAGGATAATAACAGGCGACAAATCACAATCCATGGAGAAAATGGAATCATATGGTTCATAGTGGGATAAAGTATAAGTGAAAAATGCAGTGTGAATATATCCTACGTTATATATCAAGGTATAACATTCAATTTTCATTCATCACTGTCATAACCCCAAAATTTCATAAAAATTTAAAACTTTTAAGGTAACATAAAATGTCTGAATACGCAGTTTACTAACTGCTAGCGGTTAGCAAAAAATGAAACAGTTTAACAATTTGGTATTAATTAGTTTCCAAATACAATAACTAATACAACTTTAATTTTCATAAGTTAAATAAGAATGACTTGCATCTAGATTGCTTTTAGCTTTACTAACAATTTTACTTTTGACAAGTAGGTGCAAAACTATCTTTGAAAACTCAGGGCTTACTTAGCATTATCCTAACGCAGATGGAATGCTAGTTCTTACAGGTTCAACAGGTAACGGATGATCAAGTAGGAGTTTAATTTGTAAGATATCGAGAAGTACTTCTGTTGCATGTTAATATGCTAGTAAATAAACTGATTATTTAAAAGCAAGGTTTTGATGAGGTAAAGTAATTTTCTCTCATAGTTTTGGTTTTGAGATAGTATTCAAACTTTAGCCATAAATATTTTTATCCTTAACATACTTAGCTAAACAGATAGATCCTTACTGTGAGCCTAGAGTTCAAGTTCTTCGTCATACAATTACTTTTATTTCAACATGCTCATACTGCTAATGTTATGTTAAATGCTCAAATGTACTGTCTTTTATGCATGAATGTACTCCCATAATTCTCAAAGGTAAGGATTACTAATAGATTACATATTTCTACTTTCTCCCTTCTTTACTAGTCATGAAAATTATCAACCTGTTGATTGTATATAATTGTGCTAACCTTTTGCGTTGCTAAACATCAAGTCATAAAATTTGATTCCTAAGATATTGCCTTACTGCAAGTATTAATTTAAAAGTATATAATACCACATCACTTTTATAATGTACCAAATATAATTGTTACTTACATCCTTTGGTAGTCTTACTACCTGGAAAATTTCCATGATATATTATAAGTTTGGTTCTCTGTAACTAGATACATTATCTTAAGGTGGAATACTACCTAACCACCACTTCTATAAAGTCGCACCCAAGGTAAATACATTTCAATGTTATTCCTATAGTTTACTAAATCTAGTGCTTGGTTTACATAATAGTGAAATTGCTATTGTAATGTTACCACACTATAATGATTTGTAATTTGTAATAACTACCATGGTAGATTTTACTACCTAAAAACTTCTAACCTAAGGTCGACATCAATGTGAAACATTATAAATAAAATTCCTATACCATGCTAGAACCAAGCAAGCACAAACAATTCTATAATTAACTTGGTAAACAATGATAAGAACCTCCAAAACTGTCGTTGGCAAGGTAAGCATGCAAATCATTATTGTAATAGTTTATACTAAGGTTGAACCTTGTGGTTGTTTTATTGGTAAGGTTTAAACACCTATACTCTATACTCAATGACATAGATTCATGAATAACAATTATAACAATCCTTAATACCATTGATTGCAAATGATATAATTTTTGTTTCAAAATAAATATATGTAATTATTCTATAGTCGATTGCATAGTCTTGTTTTTTATCATGGCAATAATAAATTGATACTTGATAACACAGGGTTGACTATAGATAAGACCCTCACTTGGTTTAATTATTTGGATGGCATGTGGTCTGCTCTCGTCCATGCATTGGCGACTTAAAAAGACAGGAAACCCTATTCCTTTGTCATTTGACTCCGAGGGTTTCATTGGCCTGCGGGCTGCTTTGTGTAGTTTCCTTGGTGGCCATGAGAGGTTTTTCTTTCACTTTGCTTGCTCCGTAGCTTGTGTTTGATATTGTGTGGTCTCATTACCCAATCTTATGGTCTCGAATCTTCTTGGGTGTAATATTTACTGTGCGAGTGGTTTTTGCTTGAATGTTTGGCTTGAGGCTTGACAAGGTTTTTTTAAATCTGTCTAAAAGTTCCTCGCCACACGTTTGTAGAGTTTTAAGTTGATTTCAAACTACCTCCATTCTGGGGTCAGCATAAGGGTTTGAATACTCCTTTGTGTAATTCACTTAAGTTGGTGACAGCTCCTTTGTTGGAATATAATCCGTTAGGATTATACGTTAGTGTACATAATAGGAATATGAATAGTTGCATAGGAAGGTGAAAAGGCTGGTTCTCAACCATCACATGAAATGTATAAATGTATGCATTAGCAATTGAATAGAAATGAATCGGGAGTTATTATCCAACAGTGGTATCAGAGCACCACCTGCCATAACTCCTGCCTGCATGCCTGCCATTCTCCCTGCAAGACCTTCGTTCTGCCAAATTCGTTTCAGGCTGCCTGCTTCGTCAGTCTGCCAGTCGCATGCATTGTATGCGTTATTCTCTTTTGAACCTGCATTGAGGAATGAAGTACGAAATAGTCCGTTGGTTAGTTACTCCCTCAATTAGCTAGACACTCTCAACTGCCCTCTACTGGAAAAATTCAAATGTGACCTGCCTAACCCTAATCTGTTGTGTAAGCTGCGATTTCATAGTATTTCTACTGTGAGTTCTTTGAAGTTGTGACCACGCTTCGGTGACTAAAGATCGTTGTTGATTGTGTAAGCTTGTGGAGTATCCTACCTACGACCTGCTCCTGTGGAGTATCATGAAGATGGAGTGAGCTTCTTGTTATGCGGTGAAAACCGTGGAGTGTTGTGTTCATTAATGAGCTGTGATTGTGGTATATGCTGCGTATCCATATGCATTGAGTATATATTTTTATATGCATTGTATATATGCTACGTATTGAAGAGGCCTGCGTATTGAAGAGGCCTGTATTGAAGACTGTGTTGTGAAGACTGTCGATATCGCTTGTGAAGACTACGTTGTGAAAAGATTGAAGTATTCTTGCTGAAGACTGGTGATTGTAGACTATTGTTAGAGACTAATGTTTTCTTCAACGGTGTGAAGTGTAGATTCAGAACCTTTTTCTACAGCGTGGAGGTAAATGCATAAACCCTAATTCTTTGACCTAATTCCTGTAGAGTGACTGCGATCTCCCACATATAGGTTGCTATCAGTGTGGTGACTTTGGTCACTTCGCCCAAGAAGCTTCGCCTCCATTTCTCTGTTCAATCCCAATGTTTTGAATGTTGTTCCCGCTACTGTGTCTCACGCCTTCACTGAGATTTCATGGTTTGTGGCTTTTGTTGTTGTGAGCCTGCTCCGATTTTGGACTCTTTAGAAGTGGAGACAGGCCATAATTTGGCGGTAGACATTCTATTTTTTGTTGCTATTGGCTAGGGATAAACACTCTCTCCTTTGATATGTTAGGCGATGATTAACTGTTATATCTCGTGTGTTCCATATAAATATGAATGAGGGACTTTTTTTGAAGACTAAGAGAATGAGTTTATATGACCCGCTTTTTGTATGAGCATAGTTGCTATGTATGTTCATAAATCCTAGTTTTCTGTGTGAAGTCTAGTATCCATTCATATGGAGCTATGAGCTATTTCCTCTGAATGTGAAGACCATTGCTACTAAATACCAAACCGAGGACTGTTTGCAGAGTGTGAACTACTAGAAGTGCAACGAACTCAATTGTTTGAGTATTCTACAAGTCTGATGCAATATTTTGTATAGATGTATTATTGTAATTTTTCATAAAAGAATTTGTATTGTACTTTTAAACAACACTCTAGAATTATTACAACAGGGCTGTAGAATTATTTTTGTTGTAAAGCTTGAGGAAGGTGGCAGAGACTTAGACCTGCACCTTTACTCTTTCTTCTTTTCTCTTATTGTTTTAGTTGCAGAATTATGTAATAAACTGCAGCATCATATTGTAATTTGTAAAGGAGCAGGAATCTAAACCTGCATCCCATATCTTTTTCCAAGTATTCTGTAAGTTGCAGATTCATCCTAGAAGATGCACTCTTTTGCATCTATTGTTGGCGATGCCACTCTCACTGGAGAAAGCAGCAAGAGAGGTAGAGGAAGAAGAAACTTCAGAGGTAGAGGAGGCAGAAACAACTCCAGCAAAAGATCATATTTGCAGTGCAATCGTTGTGGAAAGAATGGACACATATCATATCAGTGTTGGGCTTCGTGGGACTCCATCAAAGACAGACATAACTAGAAGAAAGATGACAATAAAAACCAAGATGCTAGTAAATCTTCAGATTCTGCTCATTGTATTGTTGCACATTGTAATCTTGGAATTAATTAAATGACTTCACTTTCATCTTACAAAGATTGCTGGCTGCTTGATATTGGTGCAACATCACACATGACCTTTAGAAAAGACTTTTTTCAAGAACTTAATGAAACAATAAATGGCATAGTGTACTTTGCAGATAAGTCAATTCTTAAACCAAAGGGAATGGGCACCATTCGACTGAATATTCCTAGATTCCCTGATTTCTTGTTGAAGAATGTTCTTTATCTTCCAGAGTTGCAGAGAAGCCTGCTGTCCTTGGTGTAGATACGACAGCAAGGCCATTCCATCCAAATGTTTGATGGAATCGTAGAAATAAGAAATTCCTCTGACAACCAAGTCATCATGACTGGATACGAAGATGGGAAGCTGCTGAAGCTAAAGGGTTCATCTGCAAGGGTTCAGAACTATGCCTACCTCTCTCAGCATGGAGAAGGTAATTTGTCATCAAGTTTTTTGTGGCATGCAAGATTTGGTCATCTAAATTATAACAGTCTTCATTTGTTGAGAAAGAATGGTGTATTTGGTTTTCCCACCATTCCCAAATATAAGAGAAAATGTGATGCATGTATATTAGGGAAACATAGTAAGCTGCCATTCCATGAATCTAATTTCAGAGCAAGTAGGAAATTAGAATTAGTGCATTCTGATTTATGTGGCCCAATGCCAACTCCTTCTGCTAATGGGAATAAGTATTTTATGACCTTTGTTGATGAATACTCAAGAATGTGCTGGATTTATGCATTAAAGACAAAATCAGAAGCATTTCAAACATTCAAGTACTTTCATGCATTGATAGAAAAACAAGCACAATCTAAAATTGGTACACTTCATACTGATAATGGGAAAGAATACACTTCAAATGCTTTTGAAGATTATCTTCGCCAACATGGAATTGCACATCAGACTACAATTCCCTACAATCCTCAACAAAATGATGTAGCAGAAAGAATGAACAGAACCATAATGAATATGGTTCTCTCAATGATGTTTTTTGAGAATGTAAAACTAATGTTTTGGGGTGATGTAGTGAAATGTGCAGCCTATTTGAGAAATAGAAGTCCCTCAAATGATCTTGATAACAAGACTCCACATGAAATGTGGTTTGGCCATCTCCCTTTAGTCAGGCATCTCAGAGTTTTTGGTTCCACCTGTTATGCCTTGATTCCAAAGGAGCAAAGAAACAAGCTTGGTGCTCGAAGCAGAAAATGTATTTTCCTGGGGTACGAAGAAAACTCCAAGGCATACCGTCTATATGATGAGGTAAACAAGAAGTTTGTTATTTCCAGAGATGTCATTTTTCTTGAGACTAATAAAAATGACCAGTCCATTGAGAGACAGCTTGATCATCTGGAAAAATATCCTCATCCAAAGAAATATTCTGAAAATTAATATGAAATTCCAAACCTTGAAGGGGGGATTCCTATTATGGATCAGTCTTTGGAATTTCCATATGAAGCACCAACTCCCTCGCATGAAGAAGTTCCTGCTACTTCACCTAATAAAGAGATTCCACTGGATGATGTGATTGAGAGAATTGGAAGACTCTAAATCAATGATGAAGCACCACCAGCTGATCAACCAGGACCATCACGGAAGATTCCTAAATGGGCCACAAAGACACTTGAAAGTGTCCATCCGGATGAAGTTGGAAAGACGGGAATGAGAAGTTCAAAAAGACATGAAGATGGAGGAGAAGCAGATAATTTAGGTGATGACATGGATGTATCATTTGATTGTGAATTTAATTTATCTGCTAACTTTGAACCAACTTCCTTTGCAGAAGCTTCTACTCGAGTTGAGTGGAAAGAAGCTATGCAGAATGAGTATGATGCACTCATGAAGAATGGAACTTGGAAGCTGGTTGACCCTCCAGTTGGAACCAAACCAATTGGCTACAAGTGGGTGTATAAGAACAAATACAAATTAGATGGCTCACTTGACAAGCACAAAGCGATGCTTGTAGCAAAAGACTATGCACAGAAGGAAGGAATTGACTATGAAGAAACGTTCTCTCCTACAGCAAAATGGGATACCATCCGTACCTTACTCTCTTTAGCTACTCAGAAAGGGTGGAAAGTTCATCAGATGGATGTGAAGACTGCTTTCTTGAATGGAGACTTGAAAGAGAATGTCTTCATGTCTCAGCCAGAAGGCTTTGTTGTGAAAGGAAAAGAACAAAAGGTATGCAAGCTTGTCAAATCCTTGTATGGCCTAAAACAAGCGCCTCGCGCATGGTATGAAAAATTAACCGAGCATCTTTTGAAGTTAAATTTTGAACATTTTGATCTTGATGATGCAACACTGTTTATAAATAAAGTTGGAAGATCTGGTGTGTATCTTGTGGTGTACGTAGATGATCTTTTGATGACAGGGAACAATGAGAGCTATATAGCATCCATAAAGAAAGATGTGAAAAAGATATTTGAAATGACAGATATGGGACATCTCCACTATTACTTAGGAATTGAAGTCACTCAACATCCTAAGTACATATTCCTATCTCAGAAAAAATATGTTGGAGAACTACTAAACAAATTTTGCATGACAGAATGCAACCCTATCTCTACTCCAATGGAACAGAAAATGAAGCTCACATCAAGCGAAGGAAAAGAATTTGAGGATGCGGCCAAGTATCGACAACTTGTAGGAAGTCTTATATACCTTACAACAACTAGACCAGATATTTCTTATGTTGTTGGCATACTTTGAAGGTTCATGCATAAACCTTGTGAAGGACACTAGTCAGCTGCAAAAAGAGTTTTAAGATACTTGAAGGGAACTGAAGACATTGGACTCAAGTACTCTAAAGTGGATGACTTCAAACTTATTGGGTACTCAGACTCAGATTTTGATGGCGATAAGGAGACAGGAGTATCAACTTCTGGATACACTATGAGTCTTGGATCAGCAGCTGTCTCATGGAGATCATGCAAACAGTCAGTTCCGACAGATTCAACAATAGAAGCAGAATATGTGGCTGCAGCTAAAGCAACGAAAGAAATAATATGGCTCAGGAAGATACTTGAAGATTTGCAAGAAAAACAAGAGAACTCCACACCATTATTGATCGACAATACTTCTGCAATCAAGCTGGCTAAGAATCCCAGATTCTATGATCGAACCAAACACATCAACACAAAGTATCATTTGATTCGACATCATGTAGAGGCCAAGACAGTCCATCTTCGACATTGTTCCACAAATGATCAAGTTGTAGACATCTTCACCAAAGCACTTGGACGAGAAAAGTTTGAAAGATTCAGAAACATGCTCGGACTTACTAACACTCCTTCGGATTAAGGGGGAGATTGTTGGAATATAATCCGTCAGGATTATACATTAGTGTACATAATAGGAATATGAATAGATGCATAGGAAGGTGAAAAGGTTGGTTCTCAACCAACACATGAAATGTATAAATTTATGCATTAGCAATTGAATAGAAATGAATCGAGAGTTATTATCCAACATCCTTCACTGCTCGATTTCTCTTCTTACTCCCAGGTAAAAACAAATTCAATTCTTGTTATGAAATTTCTTTTGTTAAGTTATAATGTAGTTAGGGTTTATGCTTAGAAGCCGAGTATTGTTCTAACACTTAGTAATGTGCTCTTTACAGGAACCTGCGACGGCTCCAACCTTTAGTGGAAGAGAAATACATTCTCCAGCTTCATTTAACTTGTGGCCTCAACCCAGTAAGCCCTTGTTTCGATGTGTATTTTCCCTGCTTACGATGAGGGTTGTTGGAAGGAAAATTTACAGTGCTTGGAAGCCAGTTTTCGGTTTCTTCAATGGTTAAATTATTTTAGTATGTTGTTACTCTATTTTTACTTTAAAACCCTTGCTGTTTACGCTGGGTAATACCGGCCCTTGAGCCGTGATATGTATTTTGTTTTTTATTTTGGTTAAGACCTAGCCTTGCATCTCGATAATGTAACACATTTGGTTTTTAAAAAAAGAAAGGATTCATTAATATTTAAGCTTTGTCTCGTCTAGCTGTGGTTTCATTAACCTGTAAATAATCTGTTTATTTTACTGTTTAAAAGATTTATAAAAGATGTTTACTTTCAGAAAAAGACTGTGGGAAGTCTAATGCATGGATTGTAGTATTCTTGTTAAGTTTGTTACACAGTTCACAATGTATCTGGTTATAACTTATTACAGGTTAATTTTTATTTGAAATAGATTAGTCAAAGGGGTTTCGACCCTTAGGTTTTCATAGGTATAAACCTATCTGGTTTTTAATTTTTAAATGCACAAATATATATAATTCTTAGTTATTTCGTTTATTATTTATAAATACATTTATTTTTATTTACTACTCTGTAATTTATAGTTATTTGGAGCTCTGTAGAGAAGAGAATGTTAACTCCAGAACTCTGTTTATTTTACATAAATAAAGGGTTTATAAACAAAACCCTAATCTCGTTTTTATTAAGTAACAATTAAGATTAATTAATATTTTTAAAAGAAGAAATAGTTTAGTTATTAACTTGTTTATATACTTTCTTGAATATTAGTTATTATCTCCTATAAAATTTATTTCCTATCAGTATACTATTACTGTAATACTAGTGTAATTTACTATTTCTTTTACTTGCATTTTGATTTAGTTAAACTAAGTAAAAATAGTAAAACATAAATAAACATAACACTTCTTTTTCATTGCATTTTAAACATTGAAATAAAATTTACTCTGTTTACCTACATATACAAAATCATATCTACTATTTCCATTCTCTTAAGGATTATTTCATTTATTTAAAGGATTCTAACTGTGCTAGAGTACGACCTGGTTTCCAGGTGTGGAAAAACACAGCTTAGAAAATTTAATTTCTTTCTATTTCATTAATCCCTAAACCATTTTCATTTCTATAAACAATATAATAAGAATACTAAATCTAACATTTCACAAATTCTGAACTTTTAACATTCATGTAGCAGATAAAATAAGATTTATTTAACTAAGACAGTAAAATAAAATAACATAGAACCTGTTGAGGACAAGATGACAACAGCTTGAGGAGGTCATTCCTCCCTACCAATCTCCTGGAGAGCGCTCAAACAACACTTCCTCAGGACCCCTGAGCCTATTCCTGGTCTTCTTGGCTGAGGACTGAGTGGAGAATGCAACTGTAGAACCCTCTGTCACCTAACTAGTTCAATACCTCAGTAAAACAATCTGATCTCAGCAGTATGATATTCATCTTAAAAGCTGAAACTAGAACAATCTCAGCAGTTATCGCCTCAAACACTTTCCAGATTCCCCTCCATTGAATTTATCTGAAGTAAATTCATTCACCGTGAATTATCACTTCTCTAGAATGAGAAGCCTCAGCTCTCTTCAATGGAAAATTTTATAGAGATGCCTAGGTCTTCTGGGTTAGTTTTCATTAATTGAGCCACCTGCTCTGATTTTAATTTCTTGGGGAATCATGACCAAAAATATAGGGAGGTTGCCACCTGCAACAGTGGGAAGTGGTTTGAGGATGCTTCCACATGCCAGTTTTCTCTCCACCCAGCCTCCTCCACCAATTTGACCAGTAAACACTCTTTTAACAACTCTCCTAAGTTGTTGTCTCCTCATTTATTTATTTATAAATTAAATATTCTGAATTTACATTAAATATCCTTGACCCCACTGGTCATCCATTACAACTTAGCATAAAATTTATTATAATGTTCCTCAAATAATATGAAATTATTTTTGTAAATTGTGGCATGTGACAATCACGTAAAAAATCTAGGAAAAAATCAACACAACATTAGTTATAATATTTAAAATTAAACAAAAACTATAGAAAATTGGTGACAATTAGAATTTTTTTACTATAAATAGTAATTTTGGGTTAAAAACTAATTCATTTTAACTTTTAGCTTGAAATAATAAAATTCTTCATATGATCAATCCATTGGACCAAATCAAATTCCGCAAGTTGTAGGTAAGTCTTCTCCCTCCTACCTTTCATTTCATGCCTTTTATTTGAAAATTTTCCTACAAATTTTAGTATTGTGGCAAGTTTAAAAATGGCATCACGTGGTATAAGTAGGTAGCCTCTTGTAAACTCATATATTCAAGAAAAATATGTGGGTGAACAACGAGGTACATGTGTATGGTACACAATGTGCAAAACAATGCACACACGTATACTGTGGGTTGTGCCTATGACATGATAAATGACCAAAATTATTGGTTTTTGTAGAAAAATTGTTCTTAAATAGATGAAGGAGGGAATGAGGACATGGATCATGAATATTTATGCGATCCTTTAACCTTAAACACCTTCTGATGATCTGGATTTCTTAAGTTTTTTTGCACGACCAATATGCATGCCCAAATAAGATTGGTGGAAACCTTGGTGAGGTATTGGGATCTTGATAAGGGTTTATTTGACCTTTAAGGTGAAACAATTGATATTACTATAGAATACATTTACTTCATCACGGGTTTATCTCATCGACGGGTGCCACTGAATATCAGTTGTTCCGGTCGTGGTGGTTACCCAATGAGTGTCCAAGATTATGTGAACACATACTATGTGCTTGGATCACAAAAGTTATGCACTCAAGTTCCCATAGGTAAAATATAAGGATTTCCACTTAAGGTGATCGTGAGTACCATTACATGAGTGGTGGGTGTGTCATGTTTACATTTGGCCACTCATAACCATATGCATTTGGGTGTAGACTGCTTGAAAAACATGATATTTGACTGGTGCTCAGGTATTTCCATCAGTATGAACAAACAACTCACAACTTACAAACTTGGAAAAAAGAAGAATTTTTTTTATCCGAGCAGATTGAAAGCTTTCTTTTTGGAGCATGTTCCACATTGATTTTTAGGGTGACAATTCCTAATCCTCATCCACGCGAGCCTAGACTCACACGGTGGGTATATGTCCTAGTTCAACAAGGAGGTGGGGAAATCCCCAAGAGAATATGATGATGAATTCCACTCATGGTGGAGTCAACACTTACCAACATTCAAGAAGTTTCATTGTGTCGAGTTGGAATTTTGAGGTGACCTTGAGCTTATGCTACCTCCCAGAGAGGCATTGGGAGAGATGGGTAAGTTTTTTGTTTTCATATATTTTATTTTTATGAAAAAAATTGTGAATAAGTGTATATACAGATGTATTTTTTACAAGTCTAAGTCAAGATTATGTGATGCAGATATTGGACCGGTTCAACTCGATGGACATGTAATGAATTACATGCGACCAATTGAGGGAGGTGGTGTTGATTCCATGCTTAGAGTTGTGGAGGGAAATATGGATCATCTAACCCATGAAATTCCTATTCGGAGGATGGATAAGATACCTATTGACATGAAAAATCATGTGGTGGGAATTCCCTCTTCATGGTTACACCTCCTTTGGAAGGTGTCTAGGACATTCCTTTGCTATTGAGAGGCAGTAACGGAGGTGAATGAGGACGCATAGTCTCCTTAGTTTTTACCATCATGAGGGATTGTGATCCTGGTTTTGTATTTTGATGTATTTATGACTGAATCTTCTTGACCAGAACTCTATTTAATAAACCATATATTTATATATAATGACTTATTTATATATGTTTCTTTCTGTTCATCCAAGTATTTTTTACAATGTGTGTAAAAAATGCCAATTTAATATATTATTTGCATATGAGTCAGTTACTATATTTGATTTCTTGGAATGTGTTTGTATATAATATGATCAAAATATCTTTCAAGTAATATAATTCGTAAGAACTGACAAAGTAATGTAGGATGTGTCACCTCATAATCACCATTAAGCTTAGAAACAACTAATTGGGAACAAAGTCTAACCTCAATACACATAATACCATGTCATGCAACGTCCCTTAATAGCTCAATGATGACACTTTAATCGGCCATATTATTAGTAGAAAGACCTAAAAAAGAACCTCCTGAAGTAACTAGTTGTCATGTGGGTTCATAGATGACCCAAGTGGCTAAATCAAGGTTACAAGTGTGATGAATTGAACCATTAGCAAACCCTACAAATATATCTATGGAAGTCTAAAACAAAACCAGATTTACATGAGAAACACTAAAATTATAACCATTTACAAATTTATACAACTATATACAAGAAAACGAATGTAGCCTAAGCATAATAAATTTTCAGTTAGAGCCCATTTCGGGGCTCCTGCATCTAATTCCCATCATAATATATTAATTCATATGCTCTCTTATTTAAGAATTTAGACACAATATACGGCCCTAACCACATTGACTTGAATATTCCTTCCCCCAACGGTTCCTTATCTTGGTCATAAAACAACACAAGCTCTCCTTCAAAGATCACCCTAGGTTTAACAGATTTGTCATACTGGATTTTGACTCATTGTTTGTGTTCCTAATTTGTTTTAATCCCATCCCCGTGTTGTTCATATAGGTGTTCCAATTGTAGATAACACTCTTCTAAAGAAGAAGTTTCAGGCAACAATTGTATTTCTATTTTCAACATTGGTATTTCACATTCTATTTGTGTGACCACTTCCACCCTGTGAACAAATTGGAAAGGTGAAAACACTGTGGCATTCTTGTCCATGGTTTGGTATGTTCAAAGTGTCGGATACAACATGATGTGTCAATTTGATCTACTTGCGTTAAAGGTACGGTTTAGAATGGTTTTCAAATTTTTGTTCACGACTTCTACTTGCTCATTCTCTTGCGAGTAAAATGAAAATGAGTGACCTTGTTTAAACCCAACCAAAGTAGTCAATTCAGACATCATCTTGTTCTAGAAATGACAACCATAGTCTGTGACAATCTTATTCAGGATCCCAAATCTAGCGATGATTTGGTTGAAGACGAAATAGGTTGCAATCTCACCATCAACTTGAACGGTAGGAATTCCCTCTTCCCACTTAGTAAAGTAGTCAATAGTGACAATGATGTACTTATCCCCCCAATCTATGTTGGGTTGCAAGCCATTAAATCTACCCCCCACTTAGTGAAGGGCCCTGCCGTGATAATGGGATTGAGTGGAGCAGGATGAAACCACATCTTTCTGGTATAAAGATGGCAATGATGACATCATTTAAAAACTTCCATGCAATCTTTAAAGATGGTGGGCCATAAATAATCGACACACAAAATTTTCTAGGTCATTTATAATACAAATAAATGACCCTTAGATGCTCCTCTATGGGGATAATTTAGGAAAAACTCATCCTCCTCATGAGTGAGACATCGATGAAGGATTGAATGTACCCCTCTTGTGTACAAAGTATCGGTGATGATGAGGTATTTTTTAGCATTTATTCATAAATTTCATCGTTATTCTCGTGAGAAGGTTGTTGGACACTTTAAAGTATGAAGACATATTAGAATATCTCCATACCAAGGATCGGTGGTTGAGATCAGGAAGATGTGTTCATATGGAAAATATTCATCCTCTATCACTGTACTCTCATCACTAGAGAACTCAGAGATGAGTTCTGCAAATACTAAAGTATTATTCAATTTAGAGAATTTGAAATCCAATCCAAACTCTTGGAGTATGAAAATCCACTTATTGAATCCCCCCTCCGATCATGAGATGGGATAAAACATACTGGAAAGGATTCACATCCGTGACTACTGTGGTTTCCCTAAGTAAGATATAGTGACACAACCTTTGAATGACATATACTGGCACTAAAGCCAACTTCCCAATTTGTGAATATCATAGTTTTAGACCATCCAAGGATTGTCTAACTTAATAAATGACATTCTCCTAGAGATGATCATCTTCCTAAACTAGAACTATGCCACCTATAAATTTTGAGACCGGCATATACAATATAAAATATTTCGTGTACTATGGTGGCTGCAACAAAGTAGCTGATAATAATGTTTTCTTTAGTGCCTCAAAATAATGTTTTAAAGCTTCATCCCATAGAAATGGAGTGTATTGCCTGAACAAACAAATTAAAACTTTAGTTATCTTGGCATAATTCACTATATAACATCTAATAAAGTTATATTTTCCTTGCAAAATCTAAAATTGTCGAATCGTTTAAGGAGGATGTAGATTAATAATCACCTCAACTTTCAAAGGTTCGACCCTAATTCCATTTTTGGAAACAATGAATCCTAGAAATCATCTCGATTCAACACAAAAGACACATTTATGAGGGTTTAAACAAATCTTGTAGTGTCGACATCTCTCAAATAGAAAACGAATATTATTCATATGATGTTTCCTCTTTCAGGAATGTGCCAAAAAATCGCTTAAGTAGGGTTCGAAAATATGCTTAATCTCATGAAAAGACAAATTCATTTCCTATTGAAAGGTATCCCTAATTTTCACCTTCTTATTCTCTTTCTTCCCCCTCTCAACATTATTCATGTGTTTTAGTTTGTTTTGATTTCCCTCTCCCTTATTTCCTTTTTTTTTCTTCCCACTAGAATGTTGAGTTCCATTTTGACAGGATTGCACATTATAAACATTTACATTTTGAGGGGAGGGAGTGGCAGAGCTAGCTTCCTCTACTACAGATTGCTTGACATATAACTCATGTATTTGTTTCGCCAGAGATTCCATAGTAAGTGACGCAACTAAACCAACAATTCCATAGGCATGTGGTTTAGGCTTGGGATTTCCAAAGTCGGTATTAGACCTTGGTGCGTCAAGTATAATTTTATAGAGGATTCCATACCGAGCATAAATCAGATCAATTTGTTGGGACCTAAGAATGGCTTCCTCTTTGGTCATCTCTTCCGAAGTCAAAACGTATTTCAAAATATATGGTAATAGGGATTTAAATAACCATTCCAACATTAAATTAGGAGGAATATTTGGTTTAATCATCCTCTTCCTTCTTCTCCAGTCTTGAATGTGATAAAAAATATGTGTGGCCTTATTTTGTCGAAAGGTCGACAAAAGGTCTGTACTGGAATCATACCAAACAAGAAGTTGAAAGTGATTGATAATAATATTTGCTAAGTGAAGGAACTATCGTAAAGAGTAGGTAGAAGTTCAATGTACCACTTAGCAGCTGCGCCAGTTAGATTCCTTTGAAAAATCCTCAGCCGAATCGAATCATCATCCAGTGAATTCAAGGAGCACCATAAGTGAAGTGACATGGTCACCAGGTTCCTCTGTAGTTTTTCCTTCAAAATTAGGAATGTATGAATTTAGTTTAATAGGGACTGGTGGCCAAGTCAGATCATAGCGTATAGGTCTGTTCATTAGTTTTGAAATATGTGGCACGTTTAAAATTTCCAGAAAAGGAATTCGAGGACTAGACTGAGTTTTATATTAAGGTACCTGGTGTGAGGAAGTTCCTGCACCTATGTTCCTATAATATTGGTTGGGGTTTCCCCCAGTCACTGACTATGAAGTGAAAATATATTGGAATGGATTCCACCCAAAATCCAAGGGATTATAGATCCTAGGTGCATTATACTGGGCTTGGCTACTTCCAACTGAGACGGGTGTCATAGACATGGGAAAATTATTTCTTCCACTAAATAGTGAAAAATAAGAGCCTCCAATTGGTGCAGTCAAAACCTGGCCATAAGCTTGAAACATGAATCCCAAAAAGGGTTCCTGCATTCCTAAAGATACACCTGAATAAGTAGGTACATGACCTACGAAAATAGAGGATGGAGGGATAGGGCCCCCATACCAAGGATATCCTTGAACAAAATAAGTGGAACTAATAGGGATGTTCTGAAATAAAGGAGAGGATGTGAAGGGTACACTAGGTATCCCAGTGACCACTACATTAGATGGACCAGTGGTAGGATTCACATATACTGGAGGCCTAATGACTCTAGTACTTGGTGAAACAGGTGTTGAAGAAGTAAAGCTTAAAGATACCACTGGTGTAACATGTGGAGCAGATACTCCATTGAATAACATAGTAGAGGTAGGGGTATAGATATCCCCTAATCCTTCTCCCAAACTTGACATTACAAAACCTAGAGGGACACCAAACCCAAGTTAACTGAATGGTCAAATTTGTACAATTACTGGATCTCTTAAATCACTGAGAGAGGAGTTATAATTTCTCACAAAATATTTGGCTTGCAATTCTTTGATCTCTACTTAGACAGGGATGTGATGAATATATCTTAGTTCACGCTCTCCTAGACTTTCACTAATACCAGTTGATTCAAATGAACCACTTATGTTTACTCTCTACCTTAGAGGTGGCGGTGGGGGATCCACAATTATAATTGGGGGAAAGTTTTGTATCCTTCTGAACCTATAAGGAGGTTGATCCTCCACAGCTAAATATTTTATTTACACCCACCTAAAGCTCGATCTATAACACAAGCAAACCAAAAAGCACTCTACTAGAAAATTTCCTAAGGATCAAAACTAGGAAGGTGTCTATACCTCCCAAAGGAATGTCTGGGATAATCAGTGACCAGCACCAATGAGTGAAGGGTCGAAGAGCAGTTACCCGGGGTCTTGATACAATTTTTCTGGAGAAAATGTTTGAATCACAAACCTCTTTTCCAAATTGTTTCCTGGGGTTTCCTCCCACGTCTATCCTAGGTACAATGGAAATATCCTTCCACCGTCGCCTGTGTAAGAATCCTAAGTCAATATACTAAGGATACCAAATCAAAAAATAAGGTCAAGCGTAACAGTCGTTAGTCCAACTTGTGTGCATGGGAAGTGTAACAAAGTCCAAAACTCAAACAACACTGCCACCTCACGGGGCCAAGGGTGGTGTTGAGTGAATCCTTGAATGCAAAATAGTTATAGTGTATGGTAAACTGAGTGTTCAAGGGGTATCTCTGCAACACAATATCCACATGACCTCGTGCTTAATTCCTTTGTGAGAGGAGCTTTTTGGTTCACTTCCTTGTAAAATTGGATTTCCTAAGTGAAATGACACTGCATCTGAGTTTAATAGTTTTGGATAGTTAAAGATAACCCTAATCCAAAACCATATCCTAAGCTAGTGAGTTCTGTCCCTAAAAAAAATGTTACTAATCAATTTTATATTTTAAGTGTTCCTTTTAAAGGTTATTGTTTACTCAAGGTGAATGGTCATCAAATTTATGGTATTTTTGACTCAACAATAAAGTAAAAATGAATGGTGTAATATATTTCAAATTTCAATTGCCACTTATATTTTTCCTTTTTTCAAGGCTAATGAAAGTTACCTACTTATCCTTGGAAATAAAAAGTCTTTTTATTTTTCTTTTTTGAAAATTAAAAAATGATGCAGATGCATCTACTTAGGACTAATATGCACCTAAATTATGCTTTGTTTTTATTTTCTTTTAAAAAATGAAGTGAAAAATGTGAAATTATACACAAATCCAAATTAGAAATATGAAAAATTGTAAAAATAAGGCTCATATCTAATATCTCATAAACACAAACTTCCAAGACCATGGGAAGTTTGGAAATACCCTAGTTGAACAAACTACCAAAATCCTTTATGACAAGGTTGTTCCAAGCTTGAAAAAGAAGAAATCAAGTTGAATTATAAAGAAACAAGACTGTAAGTGGGATCATACATTAACAAAAATTGAAATAAATACCCTACCTATACTCAGTTCAAGCACAAAACAGGCAGGGAGATCTAGCAAGCATTTACAAATATTCAAACCAACCTACCAAAGGAGGCTTACAATTCGAGCAACATAGATCAAACATGTCATAGAACAAAGAAAACTCCAGGTAAAGTCTAGAAGAATCCAAAAATTAAATAGCAGACTTAGAGGAACTGAACCCTCAGTTTTAAACATCAAACTATAGGGAATACGTGACTATGAAGTAGTCAAGTCATGTATGTTATGTGACTGTACAACATAAAACCCACATATTTTGAGGGAATATGTGACTATAAGTACTATGCACCCGCGGATTATTCACATTTTTTTCTTAAATAAGAAAAATCGAATCAAGAACCAATGAATTCAACTTGGACTAACTGAATACTACTTATGAAAGCCACACACAAGACTAGAATTGAGAAATTGGAAGAAAACTACAACAAAGAGACCCCAAAACAAAGGAACACCCCCAACAGGATCACCAGTTTTGTTGTTAGGTAATTTATCCTATAGTTGGGGTTTGAGTCCATTAGCATACTAGGGGTTCTATTGGAAGACATATGAGGAAATCATATATTAAAGGAAAAGCTTAATGTAAGTGAGTATGCATACCTTATTCTAAATGTTGATACAAGTTTGGTATTCTTTTCAAATGATCCTTTTCTCCAAAGCTCCAATACCTGCAACAAAGAAATGGCCTTCCTCAAAGCACCTTCAACTATAATAAAATATTAAATATGAACATATATAATGGTTTCAACTTAAATCTAAATCACAATCTAGATAATTTCCATCAACAATTGAAATACACATTACAATAGAAATGGAAGGAAAATGCTTTCTTTAGTCGTGAAGTTTCTGGAACAATTACATATACCTCGGCCTATNAAATAACTTTTCCCCCAAAAGGGCCCCCCCCCCCCCTCCTCTTTGGATAGTTCACTGGGAGGAAGAGTTATGATGTTAGGTTTGTTAGGGTAGATGGGGTAGTTTCCAAATCGATCCCATTTTCCACATGATTTGTTTGTTTATTTATTTATTTTTAATAATTTTTAATGAAATACATGGGTATAAGGAAGGAAACTTGCATATGGTACGTGAGTTTCCTTGAGGAAACTAGTGTATTCATCTTTTGAGATCAATACGTGGGTTGTATGTGTGGAGCTCGCATATGATACAGACGTTGTCAAGAGGAAAGTCATGTATTCAATCCAAACTCATAATCAAAGTGTGTTGATACTGTAGTAAACATTGCATATTTAGGGTCAATATCTCTTATAATGTTAAGGCTCTTCTATCCATTTAGTCATTTTTTGTCATCAGTCGGAAGGAGAAGTGTCATTTTGTAGTATAACACACACATTAAGGGGTTAGGTTTTAAAGAATTTAGAGTTTATGGGTTTAAAGTTTAAGGGTATAAGGGATTAAGGGGTTAAGGGATTTGAGCAGTTAATTCCTTAGGGCTTGAATCTTAAGGGATTAGGGGTCACAGGTTACAAGTTAAGGGGTTAAGGGATTAGGGATTAGATAATCAGGGACAATGGATTAGAGACTAGTGGATTTAGGTCTTATGGGTTAAGGAATTAAATATTAGGGGTTTAGGTTTTATGGGTTAATGGATTATAGATTAGAGGTTAAGGGATTAAGGGTGAAGGGATTACGGGTTAGGGTGTTTAAAGGTTGATATCTTAGGGATTATGTGTTAAGGGTTTAAGTTTTCATGTCTTAGGGAATAGAGGTTTATGGGTTGAGGGTTTAAGGGTTAAGGGATTGTAGATTAGGGATTAATAGATTAAGTTTCAATTCATTAGGCCTTAGTGGATTTAGGGATTATCAATTAAGGAATTAAGGATAGAGGGTTTAGGGATTGGGTTAAGGGATTAGGGGGTTTAGGGCTTATTGCTTAACAGATTAAGGATTTATGGCTATGGGTTTAGGAATTAGGAATTAGGAGTTAAGAGATTAAGGATCAAATGTTTATGGGTTAGTGTATTAGGGTTTATATGGTTTAAAGGTTAAGGGATTAGGGATTGTGAGTTATGTGCTTAAGGTTGAATGGCTACAGGTTTGGATTTTAATGGTTAGTGGTTAAGGGTTAGGGTTTAAGGATGAACGAGTTAGGGGGTTTAAGGGTTATGGGGTAAAGTATTATGCCTTGTGAACTATTCATATAAAGGTCACAACAATTTATATTCTTAATTGAAATACCTAAATATGTTTTTTTTCAATATAAAATAATAAGTAAACTTTGAATAATTTATGCCTAATGGTTTTGGTTTACACTATGTTACATATACAATATATGTAATTCTATAATTTTTTAAATTCCATATTTAATGTATTTTATTCAATAAATTCTTCAACCTAGTTCAAAATTAGTCTAACATAAGGCCATTTTTTTCTCTTGGTTCTAATAACCTTGGTTAGGGGTTCTATCTCCTATTTTGAATTAAAAAAGGGATCCTTCTTCTGAATAATTTTGATGTTGATTAGAGGTTCTATTTGTCTTTACTTGTTCATGTTGCTCGATGTGCAGTTGTAAATTTCCTTTAGTGATAGAATGATGTAGTTGGACCCTCTAGGTAATTATGAAAAAGATTTAAATGGGGACTGAATAATTGAACAACTTTCTCACATCATCCTCTTTATCTACCTTATGGTTGTGGTTAAGTGAAGATTTGGAGTAGTTGTTATGGTAATGACCCATTTGCAAAACCTTAGCAACTATTATGTCTTGTGAATTGTTCATATAAACATCCCTTGAATTTTTATTTACTATGGGGGAGGGTTCGAGGGGCTTTCTCAATACAACATGTGAGATATCATTTTTAACATAAAATTTACTATTTTTGGCATTAAATCTAGTTTTATTATTTGGAATTACCTTATAATCCATAAAACTAGTATAAATTATTCACAACAATTTTCATATTATCAAGTGAAAACTTTCAATGTGTTTCTTTATATAAATTAATGAGAAAATTGTTCATACTTTGTGCCTAATGGTTTGTATTTACATTGTTTTAAATATACAATATATGTAATTCTATATTTTTAAATTGAATATTTAATATAATTATATTCAATAGGCTCTTCAACGTAGTTCAGTCCTAGTATAACCAATAACCTAATAAAACCTCTAAATGGTTATCAAGCAATATATTACCACTAACCATGGTAACTCTTATCCAACTAATCATATTTTTTCCCACAATTCATATAAAATTTTGAACACTTTAAGCACATTACAATAGGTAACGTGTATATAGATAAGTAAGAATGAATCATTTCAAAGTTTGGGCCATAAAAATAATCATTTTTTAAATGTGGATTACATTTTTTGTAAATTTAGAAGTCTTCATTTATATTATTATATGCAACAATGTCATCTAGTGTGTCCTTGTTAATGTTCATACGCTCTTTAAAGTATTTAATAGTATTCTTGCTACACCATCCTGCTAAAGTTGTATTATAATCATCCTTGTCTTCACCTTCATCATCTTCAACATCAATGAAATTTGTTTGTAGACCATGTATATTATTAGCAGATGTATTTGGATCATCATTTTATATATCATACATAATTCTATTTTCTATAACATCATCTAACTCTAGATATTTTTTATTGTCACAACCGATGGTGTCATCTAACTAATTATTCTATGATGATGCACCTTTGACCCTATTTCCCCATATCACTAAAGGAATATTCTTATCATTATCCACTTCAAATTATTGTGCCTCAACATATTCATCTTTTTGTTTTGTACTAGGGGAATTGACCACTAGAATTGGGCTCGTAATCACATGAAATGGGGTCTAGGGGTCTAAACCCATTTCCCACAACAATACTCCTAGGTTCACCCATATATCCCGCAAGAATAACACATGGGTAAGTTAGGTTTTTTTGAACTCATGACCTCCATTACAACATATCATCTCATTTTCAAGTGAATTACTTGTCAAGCTACACCCCTGTGTGATTTAATCTCAGGAGGACATGAGGATGGGATTTGATCCAATTATGTGTCCACAGGTCATGAGATCATTTAATAAAATATCTCTATGTGGAACCACATGTTCAAACACTACCTCAAGGTTCCCCCATGGATCCACACTTTTCCCTCATTGAAATTGACCCTTTACCATTGGTGAAAAACTCCTCGCTCTTCACAAATGGATCCATCCCCTTTTAGAGACTTTAACATATTCATCTTCAACATCATCATGGATTTCCATTTCTTATTTTTTCCCTAATCCCCCATTCATATTTTGTTGGTCATCATTGTTCTGCACCATATTCATTGAGGCACCACCAAATACATGCTGCAATCTTGGATCATAATGTATGGCAAATATTCATTTCAAATCCAAAATATCTTTATAGGAAAATACCTACACATGAACAACATACATATATTATATCTATGCTATAATGTTTTTATTGATTAATAAACACACACACACACAAACACTTGTAATAATTTATGAATTAATAGATTATTGAATAATTTTGCTTCTTGTTTGAGCTAAAGAAATACCTTCTCACAAGGAATTGGTAGAACATATCCTTATCCTCTTGTAGGAACATTGAGGATTCTATATATAATAATCCACTATGGATATTATGTCTTTGCGTTCTCTCAAATGATTCATACAATATACACTTAAAAATTAAAAAAAATTGAAAGATAGTTAATCCAACTGAGTAATTTCTTGTATTTTCCAAACATATAGAATATTCCCTTCAATATTATCCCTATATTTGGAACTTGTTTGATGAGATTACTTTAAATCAACCATGATTCTAGAGTCGAATCATAATTTCTTTACATCTACAATTTCTACACGATAATGTCAACCATATTCCACGGGGAGTTCACTCAGTGAACATGTTACATAGAATGATCATTCGTAGCATATTAAAGAATATCCCTATTTTCACTAAATATTGGAAATTTACTCTAAAGTCATATTGTTGAATCCCCCTCGCAATACACCTTTATAATTAATAAAACCCCTAGTTTCATCATATATTGTAGGTATCCAATTTTATCAACCCATTTTTAATAGACCCTTTATATCATGTTATCAAGTTTTAACTTGATAACATAACACATAACATGCCTAACACATATTTGTATAAGCAAACACGATGTTAAATAAAATAATAGTATACTGTTATCAACCCATTATATCATGTTATCAACCCATTTTTAATAGACCCTTAATATCATGTTATCAAGTTTTCACACCATAACATGCCAATATACCAATTTTATATAATGTAAATACAAGTATAGCCATAAAGAGAACATGTTTTCTATACATTTAATAAATTAAACTCCATAAAAATGCAAAATTGAAACCCTTTCATGGATGAAATTCCCTACATTTCATTGTATTTTATTTATTGAGACAAGATGTGAACAAACACTTGATTTTCGCTAAGAATAAACTACAATAAATAAATAGTATTTATTCATGGGGAAAATGTATTATGAAAATTTTAAACATGTTCAAAAACTTGAAACAATCCATTAACAAAAAGCTAAGTCTTAATAAAATATTTTGTATCCGTAGTGCTAACTTTCCTCTACCTTAATTGACCATCTTGTATAAAATCACTTTCTACATTTAACTTTACTTAACATTTCATAGAACTCTATTTGACATAAATACACAATATCATGAAACAAATATCAAAAAATTCTATTTGGCATGCACACAGATAATCTCTCTCTCTCTCTCTCTCTCTCTCTCTCTCTCTCTCTCTATATATATATATATATATATATATATATATATATAAGATAATATTTTTTAAAAATAAATAATTGAGGCTACATTTGACACCTGAAATACTTGGTACGGGAGCATTGCTATTAGCATCTAGAGCCAAAATATTTTGTAATTTCTTCTTGTTCTCTAGGAATAGGTTGTCGAGACGATTCAAAGAGGAATCCAATAAGGAATGGACTTTTGTGACATATATGAGGAATTGGTGAGAAGATAGGTCTTTGTGGGAGGTCTCCAAATATATGAAGATTAAGTTATATATATGAATATTTCCCATGATTTGCATTTTGATCCTCATCTCACCCAAATAAAATGACCCCCAATATATATATTACTATGTCAAGTTAAAAACCCCCCTTTGACCCCTTAATATGCGGAAATATATTTTTTAGTCCTTTAGGAGTATTCAAATCCCCAATATGAATGGACATGATATTATATTGATTCGCTAGTGAACCCCCCATGCCATATTCCCACATGGCAATATATTTCGTCACCTATGAAAGACCATTTATTTCAGTGAAAACAAATATATTTATGCATATTTAAATAGTTATTAGTTTCAAGACTGTATTGAAACAATATTTTGTGAAATTCCATAGCGTACCTTTTTTTTCTTATCCTTTATACATTTTGATCCCATTTTCTATTATGTTTGCATCTAAACTTGCATCACCTATTCGATTTTTAGTTTTTCACTAACCCATTGTACTGTGTAATATTTTCCCAGTCCTCAATCATATCCATTGGAATTTGAGTATTCCTTGGGTTTAATATCTTAAATTTTCTTGTTGCTTCTAACACCTCGTATGTTTTTTTATCATGCAAATCAATCCATTTGTTCGTCTATTCCATGTGGTATAGAAGTAACTTATCAAGCATAACACTTTCATATACATATATGAAAATTCAACATGTATATTTCAAACTCAAAATGTCATGCTTTTAAATTGACAAAAAAAGATTATAGAGTAAATAATTGTAAAATTAACCACAACGATCATGAATCTACTTATCAATTTCTACTTGAATACCACTGGATTGTGTTTTTTCTCCAGAAATAATATATGATGTATATTGTCCATCTCAGAATCATGTCCTATCTTCAAAATCTTTACCATGGAATTTCCATAGGAAGAAAAATGCTTCATTTAATACACACCCTCCATTCATTCAACCCTATGGATGTGCCTCTTATTGGACATCTAATTTTAGATTTTTCATATACTTATTAAAGAAAAACATCCACCTCATTGATACGGCACCTGCTAATTCATTGTCATTGACTAGGTGTATAAGTAATTAGACTTGTAGGTCCTTAAAATTTGTATGGATATCCTTTTGAAATACACATACAATTTATGCAATCTCCTTCTTCCGTGTTGGCACTTTACATTCTTGGATCTAGGTTATTTTATAAGGATTCTAATATTATACTTAAGTATAGTATTCTAGGCAATTATTTTGTATTCAAAAGATAATATATATAGATAAGGAGGCAAATACTAAATATGAAACATGCAATTTACTAGTGAAAATTGCAAATTTTGACAACTATTATAATAAAAAAAACACATTTTATGTAAATATAGGCAATATTAGAGGGTAAAAATGACCAAATAATGAATTTTTGTTTTTGAAAAAAAACCCCCAAAAATAGCCAATTGGTAAAATTTTGCCCCTAAAAATTACCCTTCTTGGATCTCTTTGGAGGTCACCCACCTAATATAATACTAATAAATTAGTACAAACCTTTAGTCATAATAAAAATGAAATATAATATGTCTATGCCCATCAAATATGAACATTTCATACCACATACCATGTAAATGCTGACAATCAACTTATGTCACTCCTTAAGTCAGTGGTAACACATGAATCTCCCCTAATTTCCAATGGCATGACATCCTATCAAAAAAATTATTAATGCTCCTTAGTATTTTTTTCACATAATAGAACACCAAAATATATTTAGTAGTTAAATGATAACAATAAGAGTTAAATGATGATAACACCTTCATAATATGATGGAATCAATTGTTTTAAATCTCATGATATTCCCATCAAATGTAAAATATTTATTCAACGATTAACCATAGCGAGTAGGTTTCCTTATTAAACAAATAACATTTTTCAGTTGGTATATCTCTTTCTTTTCAAAATCCATGGAGGTTTGAATATGTTTCATTTTCCTTGTTTGGCCACAAATGTTTGAACTATCAAATTTGGCATGTCAAAGAGAAATATATTTCCTTGAAGACAAGGTGTCTTTATATTTTCCTGATATATGTAAAACTATAGAATTTGGGACATTTTTGAATATGTGCATAGGATATAATATATGAGATGTTAATAGATACTTCCAGTAAGGGATCTCATAAAATATTAATTTCCTTTTCATTCCTTCTTGCATATTAGCTACCACTTGTTATGGTTTTTCAATTCAACAACCTCAATAAAAAAATACTACTAAGCTTTCAATTTGGCATATTCATACTTCTTAAGTCAATCACCTAGACCCATAACCTTGGGAGGGAGTCAATTTTCATTTTTTCCATCAAATTGATTCTTGAGTATATAACACACCAAATATAATAATATGTAAATAAAATAATAAATTAGATTAAGCAATTAATTAATAAATATTGTATATGATAAATGGATAACTCTTCACTATTATGTACTATATATGACGAGAGACTATGTATTCATACCATGAATTCAATTAAAAAATATATAGTTATTTATCTAATAAGATAAATATGTAAGGTGTTACCTTACAGGTGGTATCGAAGCATTTTTTATTTTGAATTGTGGGAGAGAAGAAAAAGGAAAAATGGAAAAGGAAAAAAGAAGGAAACATAAATAAATTAAAGTAAAAATTAAAAAAGAAAATCCATCAACAAACAAGTTCATGATTTGATAAAACTAGTCCATGATTTTATAGAAGTAGCCCATGGTTTTATTTTCTAATTATCCCATCTCCAATCTCTCTTCGCAAATATCTCACATCTCCATATTCCCATCCAAAATAATATAAATATTAGAAAATATATTATTATTATTGATAATAATAATTATTTAATATTATAATCTTCCCACCTAATATATATATATATATATAATTTTTATTACAGTTTTTCCCAATCTCATTATGACCCAAGTGAAATAATAATAATAATTATATTTAATTTGGAAAAAAAGTATATATATGCACAATAATATTATTATTATTAATTTTTAATAATAACAATAATTATTAAATCCTTTCCAATTCTCAAATATTTGGAGACAGAAATGTTGTCATCGCGGGATAAATTTCTTGAAGGAATCAAGAAAGTAAACAAAAAGTGGGGAAAATATGAAGAATGCTTTAAAATTATGAAGTAAATGATAAACAATCATTTGAAGGAAGAATGTGAAATAACAAGTGAAAATGAAAATACACAAGAAATCAACCAAGAAGAAATGAGTGATGCAATTGAAATCAAGGATGAAATCGTAGTAATATTAGACCCTGAAGAATGTATTGCTCAAACCGAGCCAATGTTGAGAAAAGATGATGAAGAATCCTATGAAGAAGAAGAAACTACGACATCTCACTTCTCAAGCGATGGAAAGAAGGAAATTGCTATGGCACCACCGATAGAAGAAGCGGTTACACCCTCGGAATTTCCAAATAAGAAAGAGATGGAAACTAATTTTGCACCCACAATAGTAGAAGATTGAATCAAGGAAGAAATTGTAGTAAGATCAAACCCCAAATAATTTATTTTTCAAAATGAGTCAATTTTGAGCACGAGAGAAAATGATGAAGAAGCCTATGAAGAAAAAGAGGCTACGACATCTCACTTCTCAAGCGAGGGAAAGTAGGAAACTTCTATGGCATCTATGATAGTATAAGCGATTACACCCCCTGAATTTCAAAAAAAGGAAGAGATGCAAACTGATTTTGCACCCACGACAAAAGAACATGGAATCAAGGAAGAACTTGTAGCAAGATCTGACCCGAAATAATTTATTGAAAAATTTGAGCCAGTGTTGAGATAAAATGATGAAGAAGGCTATGAAGAAGAAGTGACTATGAAATCTCACTTCTCCAATGAGGGAAATAAACAAACTACTATGGTACCTACGATAGTAGAAGCGATTATGCCCATGAAATTTCCAAATAAGGAAGAGATGGAAACTGATTTTGCACCCATGACATAAGAAGATGGAATCAAGAAAGAACTTGTAGCAAGATTATACCTCAAAGAATTTATTGCTCAAACTAATTCAACATTGAGATAAAATGATGAAGAATCCTATCAAGAAGACGCGACTACAACATCTCACTTCTCAAGCGAGAGAAAGAAATAACTTGCCATGGAACCTACGGTAGCAGAAGAAGTTACGTCCCCTAAATTTCCAAATAAGGAAGAGCTAGAAACTGATTTTTCACCCACGATAGAAGAAGATGGAATCAAGGAAGAACTTGTAGAAAGATTATACGCTGAATAATTTTTTACTCAAACCAAGCCAAGATTGAGAGAAAATGATGAAGAATCCTATGAAGAAGTGGTTACGGTCTCCAAAGTCTTAAGCGAGGGAAAGTTGGAAACTGCATTTGCACACACAATAGAAGAAGCAACTGCGACTCCCAAGTTCCTAAGTAAAGAGGAACAAGGTATGACAACAAATTCTAAATATTCAAGTAGGGAAGAGTCCAAAGTCGCTACTTCAACCATAAAACGAGGGAGACCACAATGAACGACTCCTTATATTCCTCCTCAAAAAATATTTAGGACACTAGACGCCGGGAGGGATAACAAAAGACACCCCAACCAAAAACCTCAAAATACAATACTCAGTAAAAAATATGTACGTCTACCGGAATTTCACTGTGGCTTCTTACAAGGTAGAGAAGTAATGCACATTAATACGCTAGATGTAAAATCTATAAAATTGTCTAGCGAAACTCTAGAAGAAGGACTTGTTAAGGAAGATGATAACACATATGATGAAATGGAAGAGGTAGAAGACAAGGATATGAAAGATCAAGATGATATGGACAATCACAATGTCAAGATAAATTGTAAATAAAATGACAATGACATAAATTGTAATAATAAAACATAAATTATGATTAAAATGAAGTCATTGTTAACAACAACTATAAAAAAAATGATTTCATAGAAGAATACAATGATGAAAATAAATGAGTCAAAGATGACCTTAATCAAGATAACATAGAAGAACGAATCCTAGAATATGTTGCGACAAATCAAGAGATGAACATTCTACCAGTGGTTGTAACTCAATATGTTCTAGAATCTCAACATCAAAAGGGTCCTTGGGAACAACTAAAGATAAGATCGTCAGACAAGGAAGTAAGTACATTATTAGTAGTTGTCATTTCAGATAAGAAAACCATATCAAAGCATGTAGAAATATCAGAAATATACATCTAATTGGAAGATCAAAAGAACACCATTAGATTAGAATATTAGAAGAATACTCCATATAATTGTTATTCATTTATCTATAGAATCATATGCATGAAAATATTTGAATGGAAATGTAACCCATTATTTCAAGAAATACTAAACCGTGGTACCATTATTTGTGGCATAAATTCCAGTTGTAGCACGCTCATAGAAGATTCGTGGACCGATATTTTCAGAGTAGGATGCCTTAGAACATACCAAATAGAATAATATGTAAATAAAATAATAAATTAGATTAAGCAATTAATAAATAAATATTGTATGTGTTAAATGCAATAACGACATGAGAATAGACGTCATTCTTCACTATTATGTACTATATATATGCTGAGAGACTATGTATTCATATCATTTATTCAATTATAAAAATATATGTATTTATCTAATAAGATAAATATGCAAGGTGTTACCTTACAGAGTCTATTTTTAAACATATAATCTCGTGATAGAAATACTCAGTTCTTTGCATAAATAATTTTATTCTGATCTTTAGAATACTTCTACTAAAATTGTTCTATGCATCTTGGACATGCAAATATCCCATTTGTTTGAATCCTTGCAATTCAATAAGTTATTTAAATAACATCAAAATATTAGTATAATAATTTTATGAAAGTTGAGATGAAAATAAATTATGATGTGTAAATATGTAAATACATTTTCTTACCTGAATAAGAGCCAACTCTTGCGAAATCATGAATAGTCCAACATATTACACCATAAAGGATGAAGATTCTATTTGATGGAGGATGTGATATACCATAAATTTTGATGCCTTTCCAAAATATTTCAATCTCAACAACAAAAGGTGCAATATAAACAACCATTATTTTTACTAGAGGTTTTCTTGGAACAATGAGAGTTGGCATAAGGTGCTACTTTCTAACATTCATTCATGGGGAAATATTGTATACTATAAATCTGACTCAGCAATGGCTATAATTTGAGCGTATGAAAGATAATGGCAACACTCCATTTATTGGAAAACAAAAACTAATACTATGGGGTTCATCTTTCAATCTTCCCCCCCATTTTTCCTCTATGTGCTTCATTGATTTGGAGTCTACTAGAATTTGTATGGATCCATATTTAATTTTGTTCTTTGCATGGAAATCCATCAATTGTGTAAGTTACTTGCACCAAAACATCCTTGAAGTCTAATTATAATTGGCATGTGTTGTAAAACCTTATTTGGAACTATAGGACTTTGTGCATCTATACGATATCTCTTCTCTTTTCATATGGGGAAGTATACCTTATTTTGATATCCATGTCTGTATAAAATGCAATGATTTTTACATGAATGAATTTTCTTATATTCAATCCCTCTCTTGACCAACCATTGACACGCTTCTCTACAAGTTGATGGCAACACATTCTATTCAGGGAATATTTTAGTTTTGAGTGACTGATAAGTTTGTTAGAAACTATATCAATTGAATGTTTGACTTATGATACACAAGTTTGATATGTCATTTTATACTAGCATTGTGTATATACAATATATGGTTTTAAAATCCAATTAAAAAAATATAAAAGAATTTGATGAATATTTATGGATTAGGTACACCAATAGACAATGCAAATTAAGAAATACAATTCAACTCACTTTAGTAGGGTAGTGAAACATTTATGTAACCAAACAAATAATGAATTTATTTCTAATAATATTAATATGTGCATGCAAGTTTTAATCTTCTACTTGAACCTGATCTAAACGTGGTTTTCTTCATTGCTTTCTTGCTTGAGTCATTAAGGTTATTATCATCAACAATATGTTCATGGTAATTTCCCCCTCTATCATCACTATTGCTAACCATAGTATCATTATCATCATCATTTTTTCCATCCCTAAAGGAACCTATGAGAATGTCATTCAATCCTTGTTCATGCACTGTATCTTCACCATCATAGTCATCATGCAGGCTAGGTGGCATGTTAGCAATGTATAGTAATCTCATCGATTCTTCAAATTTCTCATGTTGTATTTTTCTCTTCAATGTTGTTCTTTTCACCCTGGTATGGTATAAATGACAGTTTGGATCATCCTATCCAAATATTAATAACCCAGTTGGATATTGACTATTAGTAGGTGTATCATTAATATTTTTTACCCATCAATAAATGCAACCATTTCAAATAAATATAATCAAATACTTAACAAATAAATATATATTGTAGCCAACAATTGGATAAACCATCAATGTAACCATTTCGAAGAAATATAATCAAATATTTAACAAAACAATATAAAATGTATGTGTATATATACATCTTGAATAATAGAACATATTCTAGAGTACATAATTATATACATTAATTTAAAATAAAACACATTTTTTACAATATAGTTTAAAAAACAAGCCACACTTATTGATTATTCTTAGGTTTTCTACTCTTATGAACATTCTTAGGGAGACCTTGTTCTTCTCTTATTTTCCATGCAAGAGTGCATTTTATGAATTTTTAATTAATCAATAATTTATCCCAAATAGTAATGTTCATAATATACTCAACCATTATCAATCTATCAACCTATATTTCCATATCTCCATCGTTATCATTTATAACCTCAACATAATTGACAATTCAGTCTTACATTAGGGTCCCTTCTCTTACTACTATATATAAATATTGAAATATTTTTATTTGTGTATACATGACCATGTATGTACATGATATGACCTCTATTCATTTCATTTCCACTTTCCAATTGATCTGTATACATATTCGGATTTAGAGCATATGTTGATATGTTATGCTTATATTCTTCTAGTGTCCTCCATTGGCCATTGTAATATGATGGACCATAATATGACATTAACCTCCTAGTAGTTTGTTATGGAGTGTTTCTATGTTTTGATCCCACATGGAAATTTTTGACAATAAAGAGGCCCATATTCACTCCATGAATATTGGAGGGTCATATCATGTACTTGTATGCCCAAAATTGAACACCTCATATACTCTAGGCAGTCCTTGATCACCGGGACATGCACAATATAACCAACGATCAAATTTGTATTTGTAAATTGATCTCAAATTTAGGGGAATTCATCATCTCCATCACATTCATTCTGATAGGGTATGTAGTCCACCTTCCCCTTGTCTTTAAGTAAATTATGCATCTTTAAATTGGTTCTTGTTTTGTTACTTGTTTTCATCACTTCCTTATCTTTCGATATGGTATATGTGCACATATTATTGTTAAAAGTATCATATAATAAATTTTTATCACCCTATAATATGGAAGTTAGTGATATAGGAAAATTTAAACCAAGAAATTTCTCCTGCAAGTATTCATTAAGAAAAAAATTAATTATTGAAATAGAATAAAATTGTGAATAAAATATGTTTACATATTCATTATATCAAATTTGAAAATTACTTTCCATAATTCCTATTGTATTCAAATATATTTTAGAAGGAATACAACCCACTGGAAGGTCATGATTTATGTAATTTCTTTGTACAATTCCTCATTTGAATTGTTTCTTTTCATGACATACGAAGCATCCACAAACAACAATTTTCTCAAATTATTCATCCCATGTAGTATAGTCTTGACCAACCTCTTGTTAAGTGCACTCATTTGTTGTGTCTGTATCATCTAGTACCATATCCTCTTCCACCCACTATCCTATACATGATTTAACAGTTATAGCTCCATACCCATGTACATATTTTGTTCTTTTTCTAGTAGAGCGCTCAAGATTTATATTTTCTCCAATTTCCATCTAAAATAACCAACAACATGGATTATTTTTTACAATATTGGATAATAAACTATAAAATGAACTTATATTGTGAAAACATGGATCTAGCAATAAATGTCATATGATCAAATTTTCATAAGTTAAGTAAAAGATTATGTACCTAATGTCCCATATCATGTGTTATGTCCTGATGTGATATAACCTGATCTATTTCCATGGCCTCCTATGGCTCTTATAATTCAAAACAAAGATAACAATTTTGAGTACACTAATTAAATAATTTAAAAGACTAATAGATCCAACACAAAAATTCACTTTAGTGATATATTTTCCATATTTATTTCATGTTTTCAAGTTGAAAAAAAACAATTTTATAATACAAGGTATATATATCAAGCTGAAATTTTAATAAGAGAAGGATCTAACATCTCTATTCCACTTGGACATCCTAATTTATAAACCTTTCCCCCCAACTTAGATTGGATGATTAGTATATGCTATTAATAAAAGTATTTAAAATTACAATTAGTCTCCATTCATGTCTTTTTTCAACCAATAAGTTTGAGATCAAATGCCACAAAGGCAAAAAATGAATTTGGGAACTAATTTCCTTCATGCATTATATTTAGATAACTTTCACATTTTAGAATTTATTTCCTCTATGTTTTAAGATTTATGAATTCATAAATACCTTCCTCTAATTGAGGTTGCTTTTTATTCTTATCTTTTTTGTATATCCAAATTATGTTCTCATATCCTATTCTACCCACTATCCTCTGCATGATTTAATATCTTTAGGTCCATTCCCTCCTATGGCTCATTTAATACACAAAAACAATAATAATATTTAGTACACGAGTCAAATAATTCCAAATAATATGCTAGACAACACAAAACTTCACTTTGAAGAGAGATAACCTATCAAGGATTTGGAAAAAATATAGATCAATTCTTTATAAAATATGAAATACAACAACATCAACATAACATTAGAAACACACCATCATTCTTAAAAGTTTTGTGGAATATCTTTTCTCAAGGGCCTCATATTTCCTATCAATCAATCAAGTGCAATATAAACAAAAAAAATGTTTTTAGGTAAAGAAAACATAGAAATCCTCTTGCCTCATCATTCTATCTAAACTCTATTGAAGCCCTTAATTGTCACCTTCATAATATAATGCATTGTGTATTGATCAAAAGTGTTATAGTACCACACCTTAAATTTGGAAAAATCAATAATAATCACTTGATGACAATTATTTCATAGCCATAATGGAGGAGAAACTCTTAATGTATGATACTTACGACTATGTGTTAATATTTTGCGAGGCCCTAGGATCCAAAATTTTGAATGAGAAAATACAAACACAATTTTAAAGTACCTTGAAACAAAGGAATCCGATGTAAATTCAACCAACTTTCTGATGTCATAGGACTTGGACTTGAAGTGTTGAATTTTACAAGTAGTGCATTGTTGATGTACATAAGTCTTTTGTTAAGGATATATATAGATTTCACCAATAGGAGGTCGCTCTCCTTAATCTTTGTTCCTAAATTGATTCCTCCCTCCATTGCTATAGTGATTTAATTTCTCCACAACATGTCTATTGATACTTTGGAAGACACAAAAACTTGCAAAAGTGGATGTGAATGGGTGTGGAAACTCCCACTTCAATTTAAATGGGAATAATTAATGAAAAAAACTGTTATAATCCCTAACTTGCCATGATCATAATTTCAAGTTCTATTACGATCATGGATATATTCATATATGAACTTTGATATCAATATCAATAAGGTATGAAGGTTCAAATAAAGTAGCATATTTGGTTTTCCTATACTAAAATAATAAAAAAACCATTCATCAAGGGATACATGCAAAATTAGTTAGTTTGTAATGTTCGATTGATTGTATTTGGGCCATATGATTCAACATATGGGAGTTTCTCAACCTAAGTGATCAATTTGTGGAAGAAATGAAATATCTAAATGTAATTTTTTCTTCTACAATTGTTACCAAGTAATCTAGGACTAGGAATATAAACTCAATAGTGAATCCTTACCTAACATATTACAGTGAACGTTCCCTTCTATGTGAAAACATTCCTTAGTCCATTGAGTTTCAAACATCTTGGTAACTTATTTGAGTAAATATTGATCTTCAATTGGAAAATAAGAAATCAAAATTAAGCTTCGTAAAATAATTCACATAGTTTAATCAAGCACTAGCCAACAAATTCTTATTTACACTTATATACGTTTCCAAATGATGAAATTCCAGAATCACTCTAAATTGACATGCCAATTAGGATTGTAATTTTTTCATAGTTTGACTTTATAAAAACCTTTTCTTATGGAAAATGTGTTTTTTCTACTTAAATATATATGTTTACATCTATATTGTGAATGGTTCTTAATTTTTTTATATTGATTGGAATAATACTAACCAATGTAAAATTAAAATGAATTTTCTTATTACTATGTTGATCTTCTGTTAATGGACCAATGTACTCATGTTTTTTATCTAATAGGTTGGACACATTCATCATTTGTTAGAAATAGGGGGTGTTAGTAGGTTAGTATATGAGGGTTAGGATCAATATGGATTAATCATGGGTTGGAAGGATATTGTATAAGTTATTAAGACACTCATAGCCTAACATACCTAACATATATATCCCACTAAAATAACCCACCTAACCAATTAAAATAATATTTATATCCCATTGAGTCACCTCACTAACCTACATAATCCATTAAATTACCTTATCCACTAAACCAGCTAACAACCTAGACTATACCACTAACCAACATCACTTACATCATGTATAACATAGATAATGTCTTCTTTAATGTCCACTCTTGCTAAGTAATGAAATTTAAATATACATTAGTTTTAGGGTCTTTATTTGTTATATTGGGCCAAGTAATTAATGGATTATTGGATAAGAGGGTTTGGCATCATTGGAATAATAGTTTATGGGTTAGTGGTAAATGTGGTTAATATGGTGAACCATGGGAAATATTTTCTATGTAGTCAATATGTCCAACAATAGTTGATATTGTTAATGAGGGTTAAGGTTAGTGGATTACAAAAGTTCTATCATGTTGAGGAGTTAATGCATCAGGTTGTTAATGGTTGGTTAATGGATCATGGGTCGGTTAATAGTTGCAGAATGTGATCAATGTTAACTAATAGTATGTATTAGTTAATATAAATCAATATGATTATGAATTGTTTGGTTGGTGGATTACTAGATCAACAATGATCGATTGGTCATTCATGGTCAATATGGTCAATGAGTGTTAAGGGTTAATGGGTAATTGGATTTACTTTTTTATGGGGTTTATGGGCTATAATATTAAAAAAATATGTAGTTAATGGGTTAGTGGATAGAGGGAACATTTATAGAGGGTGAAACAGTTTGGAACTAGTGACTACACAATTTGATTTATATTGTTTATATAATTAATATTACCAATAGAGGTGAACCAGTTTCAATGGTTATTAACCATGGTTAATTATGGTTAGGGTATTAGGTGGATAGTAGTGGTAGGAGACTGATTTTAACTAATATTTTGTATTAATCAAAATAAACTAGGATAGGTTACAAAATAAATGATCTACCAAATATGATCAACTGTGGTCAACCTTGAACAATATGATTAATGTGGATAAAGGGATAATAGGTAAATGAGGTTAATGATGGTCAACCATGATTGATTATGGTCAATTTTAGTTAGATAGGGTCAAAGGTGGTAAAATTTTAAGTAGGGTTAAAGGTTTATTCGATAACTAGGGTTGTGATGTTAGGAGCTTAAGGATATGAAATTACAATATTGCATCATTAATGGATTAATAGATAAGAGCGCATGATGTTAGTGAGTGAGTATGTTATGGGTTAGTGGTTCAACATGGTTGATATAACGAACCATGGTGAATATGGTCTATATAGTTAATATTGTTAATAAAGAAAATTCATGGTTATTAGTGAATATACAATGATCATTGGTAGGATGAATGATAGTAAGGGATAAGTTTCTAGTTGTGATAGGTAACTAAAGTTGACTGCTAAAGTATGCATTAGTTAACATAGGTCAATTTGGCTTAGAGAGTTATGGGTTGGTTGGTTATTAAATAAAAAATTGGTAGCAATGGTTAAATATGGTCAACGATTATAAAAAATAGTCAACCATAGTCAATTGTCAATATGGTCCTACAAAAAAGGGTGCAATGTGCATTGATTCTTGTGTCCTTAATGGATTACATTATGGGTTCCTTAGTGTGGCACTAAGATAAGCACCATAGGGCACCAAATTTAGTGCTGAGTGTAGTAAAAAAAATAAAAAAAAATAAAAGCTCATGCACGCGCATTGTCCAATTCTAAAACAAAAAGAAAACTATGCTCTAGGATAGCGATCCATTTCTCACCATTTGCAGAGAGTAAACAATAGTGGGATTTTCCAATGGGGGAGTTCTCATACCTTCAATGCTCACCCTCCAACGATTTTTCACTTCACTCTAGCCTCCACCAAGAGACTCGTTTACCCTATCTACACCGAAGGGATTCAATTTCCCTGTATACAACAAAGGGATTCACCCTGCCTCCACAAAGGAATTCACTTGACCTACATACATCGAAGGGATTACTCCTACCTCCACCAAAGGGGTTATTGCACCCAACCACAAAATTTCAAGCAAAGGGAAGGGCACAAGTAGTGGGAAAAATGAGGTAATTCAATGTTCCTTTATAGATATTTTAATTGTTTTAAATTTGTCTTTGAGGTTCTAGGTTTTTGGTTTTCATTCCAATTTTTAAAAAAACATTCTTTTTATATTTATAGGGAGATGATTCCAATTTTGAGAAAATTTCCTTTAAATCAATATTGGGGGTAGAGGAAGTAAACAAAATCGATGATGTTGACTTGAATACACTAGCTAGATATATATAAAAATGATGAAGTAAAAACAAAAAAAGCCATCGCAAACACATGAACCATTACCAGGATCGAACAAAATATCAAAGGTAAAATTATTGACCATAACCTAAGAGAATTGGGAAGATGGTACTAATACCTGTAATGTGTTAGAAACTCATGGGGAATATAACTCATATTCCATGATGCCATCTTATGGATCTTGTATCAATACAATACACAATACAAATATATAGTATGAAATGGTTTTGGGTGGAATCCACAAATTGGATGTAGGGAATTTTTTTGTAAATAGATTAAATGAATCCTCCCTTCAATGATTTAAATACTATCTCCGTCTCCCATTCTACATGATACCCATACACCTACAAAAAATAGCAATTCATTACATGGAGACAAAAGTTGATGTAAGATGGTCTGTTAAGATGGTCAATAAACAAATGTGAAAGAATTTCAAGATATTTAGATGCAACCAAATAAACAAGATTAAAAAACTGCAACCCGGTCAAAGGCTAAAAAAAGGAAGTGGATGCAACTTTAAAAGTAAGGAAATAATTGGTGAAATCATGCCGAAATTGCATTTCCTCTCATTGACCAAAACTCTAGCTTCTGGAATTTTCAAACAAGACAAGTTTTGAGCCCATGGGGTAGAGTAACCCATAGAACTATTACAATTTCATGAATCCAATGGAGTCAATGGTTCATTGATGTAACCCACCATCATCATTCTATGTCCAGTTGCAAGTCGCAACCTAAATACTTTCAGCGATACATTGTGAATTTGAGCTCAGGGCATAGAATTTGAACTAGGAAGAAGACATGAGTTATTTCATCTCTGGTAGGTGTGTTTTGGAAAGGAGACACCAACCATGGATACAAAGGATAGTAGGATGGTGAGAAATTTTACATTCTTTTGTTAACTGGCCATGCCAATTTTGAGTTGGAATCTCTCAAGAGACTGCGGGACACATGACCACATCCATAATAGCCAAAAAAATTGTGGGAGCTAAAAGAACCTATTTATACTACCCGGATTAGATTTTGTGCCCCTAGAGAAAATGCATAAATTGTCTTTGAATGGCCCAAAGGGACGACTTGCACTTGGCCATAGAAAAAAACTATAAATCATATAATGAAATAATCGTTTCTAATGGATTCCATTAGAGGAAATTTCAACTCAAAATGGTCCTTTTAACTCTAATTCAAATTCCATGTCATCATGTGTTAGCCAATGAAATTGCTTTAAATTTGAAATACCGTATAGGTCTTAAACACCTTTTTAATATAAATTGGGGGATAGGTATCATAAAAAAACTACCTTTTTGTTTGTATTTTCAACATATCTCCCCGTGTTTTACTCAAATTTTGATCGGGAGAGCTCATTGGATGACATCATCATCATGTTTTTTTAGGTATTTCTTGTTTTTGGGGTAGCGAGGTCCATCAAAAGTATGCCAAGTGGGTACTTGTTGGATGTAGAATTTAATTAATAAACACGGGGAGATATGTCGAAAATACAAACAAAAAGGTAGTTTTTTTTCGTTTCTTCCTCCAAAATTAATAAATATTATTTTATTAATTTTTTTTAAAAGGCCCATTTTGAGTTGAAATTTCCTCTAATGCAGGATGCTTAGTTTTATCCATGCGAACCCCTGTACTGTGATTCAATTGCCTAAAAACGGTCATATTATACCATATCTATAACTAGTATTTTGCTTAACAAGGGCCAATGCCAATTTTGCACAATGGGGTCAATTTAGAATTAAAATATCTAGGGATACCATGGGAAGTGTGACCACATCCACAATGGACAAACACAATAGTGGGAGCCGATAAAACCAAATTATGTTTTCAAGTTTGGATTTTGACTCACTAGTGATAAAATTTCCATTCATTCACCTTCCATGCTGCAAAAAATAACTAACTTAAACTCTTAACTCAAGTGTATTTCCTAAAAAGAGATTTTAGGATTTTGTCAAGGTTCATTGATGTCTCCTAGGATATTGCACATGAAGCATTTGATGGGATTTCACATCATACTTCCCATATCCTTATGTAGTGCACATTAACTTTAGGGAGCCCTTTTTGGTCTTTGGTGAGTCTTGACATTGAGGGATGAGGGGTTGCACATCAATTCCTTCCCTAAGTTGCAAGTTCAACTCCCCAATTGATATGCATTAGCTCATTTTCCTTTATAAGAATAGAAAGGATGTAGGAATACATTTCATGGTTTCCTCCAATTCCTAAATCATTTGATTCGTTTCCCATCCCCATTTGGGCCTCATTGGATGAACTCAAAATAAATCTTCCAAAAACATAACCAAATTTACAGGAGTGATGGATTTTGACCTCATGATTTTCTATTTTTTATTTTTCAACTTTTTGCAATTCAACTTTCATATGGCATTAAATATATTTTGAAATCCATGCCAAAACTTCAAATTTTGTTGATCATGCTTAAATTAACAAAGTCGCCTTTTTTTTACCCTTTCAAAAATTTCATCTTATGCACCAACCCATAATTCGATCTTGTTTGTGGTGTTTTAGCCAATTTCAAATTTAAAATTAACATGTAATGAGCTTTCCCACAGTTAAGTGAGTCCCAAAAATGAAATATGAGGGGGATGCACATCACTTCACTTGTATTTATGGGATTTCGCGTATGCCTCCCCAACTCTTAAAGTGGTGCACATTAACTTCCTTGAATTTTCTATGACCTTTGGTGGGTCTAGAAATTGATTTTTATTCATTGTAATTTAATTTTCTTTATGGGATACCAAAGGAACCCACCCAACAAACAAAAATATGTACATTGCATTGGAGAGTAGTTCCTTTTTCTGCTGGTATTTGATAAGATTCCTTAATATTTGTATGACCTTTGTCCATTTATCATTTGGAAAGGTATGTATTTGAGCCACCGCATCAAAGTACAATATATTTTTTATCCATTTGATGGTTTGAAAAAAAAAATGAACAATGCACATTAATCTCCTTCTCCAACAACTCCATCAACTCACTAGATGATGTGCAATGGCCATTATGGGAGACTTGGAAACTAACCAAGTGTAGAAATGAGTCTAACATGTCTGAAAACATAAGGATAGACTTGCTTTAAAGTCCACTTGAATACACAATAATAATCGATGCGATATTAATTGGTGAGAATTCATACATCATGGTCACTAAAGGATGTTGGAGATACACATGAAATGTTAGAAATTGTATAAATTTATTACCCACACAACATACCTTGTTTCTATCCCATTGATATTGAACTTTCCCATGAAATAATAAAATTAATGTGTGAAAAATGGGAAATTGTGGTACATAACTTTCTTAATAGACTTCTATGAGCATATAAACATAGTAAAATTGACAAGAAAAAGATTCATATTTTTCAAAAGGGTGGTAAAGGTACTTGAAAACAATTTTGAACACAATTATTTTTCATCATTTGGTTATGTTGGTGACCTTTTCCTCGACACTACTCAACACATCACATGCAATTTATTAACATGGTGTTTCAATCCAGTTACACAAGGTGGTGAAAATCTATTTAATTTCAATCCACATGAGAAAATGACTAGGGGTATCATGAAGGAAATGGTAAAAAATATATGCAATGTCAATAATGAATAGATAAGTATTGAAATCAAAAGAAAAATAACTAAGAGTAGTTTTATTGTACATTGGGTAGCAATGAAATAAGCTAAACTTTAAAAAGAAAAAGGGATTTGTCTCTACGGGGGTGATGGTGGTGGGGGAGTTGTTAACAAATGGTGACACATTTGTAGTACCTAGAATATATATTAATAATAAAAATTATCAGAAAAATTCAAAGTTTCACTGAAATTGAAGGATATGATAAATAATAACTTTCCAAAAATGTATCCTTATAATGACTAAATAATGTCCACATAATCCAACATATTGATTTGAATAACTCCACATTGTTAGAATATACAACTTTTTTAAGAGGTTTCTCCTTTGTTGTGCATGAAAATGCTTCACGTGAAAAATTTAAGTTTCAGGTTTTGGGGAAGGGAATTGGGGATGGAATTGAATTCAAGACAATGGAACTCCATGGAATGATGCGAATAATTCTATCCGATAGTGTTACACTTGAAATGATGTGGGTTGTATCACAAGAACTATTCACAACCTCTCTTGGCATTCTCATCTTGTGTCTTTGACCCAGGTTCAGTCACTCCCTTTGCATGCAACAATGCCCAAGATATTGGCCTAAAAGAGAAAGGCTCAGTCGATAGCACCTGTGATGCAGATGCAGTCTCACTCGAGATATCTCTTTAGTGAGTAACTGTCGAAACCAAGTTTCCACAGCTAAGTGGGATATTTATCTTCCTTTGGTATCCTACCAAGTTGCCCGGTCGTAGCCAAAGGGGTGGGTTAGCTATACTGATTATGCACTATTAAATTTTAGAAACATAGATATACATGCCAATATGAGAGCTATTGGAAATGAATTTTTCAGTGTAATAATTGAGATCAGTATACATTAGGCAAATAATTCATGACACAAATTTCAGATAAATCAGACAAGAATTTCTCAGATAACCAGAACATTAATCTTCATTCATTAATTAGTAATACAATGGTATTACAATAAATAGAATTCCAATATTGTGGATAGGATTCAAATCTGCCAAATCTAACTTCCTATTTAGCTAACTCAGTGTGGAAAAATCACACCTGGAGCTTGCTAGTTTAACTCTGGATGTCTAAATCATTCTATAATTAGTTAAATAATGAGGTAGGTGGACAAAAGGTGCTAGACTCCCTACATGCATGCATAACTGGTGCTAGGCTAACTGCTTGTGATATAAATGAATTAACTAGAGGATAAATCAGCATAATAGCTTACCTACCACAACCAACTGAAGGAGTTTGTTCGTGGCACTCAAGTGGGATCCTATAATGTAGGGATTGGTCCCAGAGACACATAAACTCATTCATGCACACGCAGTAAGTGGAAAATAACCTCTAGTTGTGTCTCCCATACTCTAGTACCATCCCCCATACTCTAGTACTGTGATAATAAATTCCTAAGTTAGGAAAACATACCAAATATACTATATTGGAGAAAGGAGGATTAATTAATCCTAACACCCCACCTTAACCCTAACTTTGGACAACTTGGGCCCTCGAAACTAGGCCAAACATCACCCATACAATCTAAATGAATAAAATAATGCTTAGTAAAATAAGGAAAATGGGAAAACCTCACGAGAACCCCCCCCCCCCCCCCCCTCTCAAAATAAGAAGGTAATCACGAAACAAGCTTCCATACTTAAGAGAAATTTTCTGTTTGAGAAAAAACTTGTGAAAATATTGCTGCAATCTGCAACATTGTGGATAATGCAGAATCTTGGTTCTTTTTTCAATAAGCATATTAGGACTATGCATGTGAACCTATCCAAACTAAATTATTATGTTTGGAGGAATTTTCCTCTTTTGAAGTAGAGGAATATGCTGAACTGAATCAGGAACATAGATAACTGCAAGATGAAAACTGGAGCCATGTAGAGAAACTGAGATCAACTGATGAGAGATAAAAATTTCTTGATAATTCAAATCATGTGAGGTAAACACAAAAAATGTTATACGTTACGTCATTCAACATCTAACCATGAGGTAAAATAAGCTCCAAGTGTTAGGAGCAAGTGTCCAGGCTAATGCAGGATGTCTCCATCTTTACTAGTATTGTGAGGAGATGGACATGTGATCAAGTAGGAAGGAAGAGAATTACTGGGACCATGGAGAGTGAATGCATGAGCTCCATAATATTATATATCTTCTAAAATATAAAATTATTCACAAAGTATAATATCATCAAACTGACGAGAGAAAACTAACATTGAATCCCCAACAACAATTTTGAAAGAGACTTGAGGTACTTGTTTTTTCACACCAAAATTGATGAGAACGGATACAAGTTTGATTGAAGGCTCTTGAAAATTAAAATTAAAACCAAATAATGTCATATCAGAGCCAAATAATGTCATATCATATCCAATAGTGTGGAATAAAGGTTCCAAGTTCTCCACTGAGATGGTAGATGCAAAATTTTCTCCTTCTTCAACAAAACTTTGAGTATTGGTGCAAGCAATCATGTAGGAAATTGTTGGAAGATCTAGATAAATGAGGGTGAAAGAATAACTACTAAAATATGATATTTCTTCCAAAACATCCAAAGTATCACTTTTTTACACACCAACAAAAAAATTAGAGAGAGAGAGAGAGAAATTGAATTCCTCTTCATTTTTTGAAGCAATCACTCGAAAAATTTGCACAGAATTTAGAATAGAAGAATCATTGGAGAATGCTTGAGTAGAATGGAAGGAGAGTTTTTCTTTAATAACATAGATTCAAATGTATTCTTCTGGATCAACTATATGAGAATATGAGATATCAAAGATATCATAAACTTCTGGAGAAACATGAGTAGGAGTCACTACAAGGAGACTTTCAACAATTTGAGTTGATTGAGTTGAATATTTTGCTTCTTCTTCATCTTGACAACTTTATATGAGAAAGTATAGGCTGATACTTTTGAAGGAATAACTCTTGTGGTGTTGGGTGCGCTCTCTGAATTGCTAGAGTGATCCTCATCGTGCTTTCCAAAGGTTCTATCCAATTATGTTGAGAGATCCTTTGGGTACTCAACAAAATCAATAAGGTAGAATATGCTTGGAGTAATATCCAGACATATCCTTCCAAAATCTCTATCACTATCATTTAACTAGTTATTTTCATCTTCATAAGACTCTTTACCAATTTCAATAGATAGCTCAAAGATACCTTGTCTCTTTAGAGATGAAATCATCTTCAATTTTTACTCTAAATATCTTATGGATGGAGTAAGAAGAGGAACTGATACTCTCGAATCCATATTGAAGTTCCACCTAAAAAATATTACTGCAAAACAAACCAATTCGCAACCATATGTCAATTCAAAACTTTCCACCTCGACATGTGCACTTTTTTAGAGTCTATCACACCTGCATAGACTTCTCTGGACAAAATCCAGAAGGAGCAATGCTATGATTCTAGTAATTATGTGGAAACTCAGTTGCTTCTAGTACAAAATGGAGGTTTCCAAGGTTTGATTTTAGCCTAAACAAGGCTTTGATACCATGTTGAATTTCAGAACCATATATCTACAGGAAAATATGGGAGTTATTGGAAAGGAATTATGCAGTGGAATAATTGAGATCAAAATACACTGGGCACATAATTCATGACACAAATTTTAGATAAATAGGACAAGAACTTCTCAGATAATCACAACTTTAATATTCATTCATTAATCAGTAATGCATTAGTAGTACAATAAATAGAATTTGAAAATCTTGGATAGGATTTGAATATACCAAATCTATTTGGTTGTTTAGCTAACTCGATGTGGAAAAATAACAACTGGAGCTCACTAGTTTAACTTTGGATTCCTAAATCAGTCTACAATTAGTTAATTGATGACGTAGGTGGACAAAAGGAGTCACACTCCCTACATGCATGCAAAACTGTCACTAGGATAACTGATTATGCTCTAATTGAAAGTAACTCGAGGATAACTCAGCATAACTGCTTACCTACCACAACCAACTAAAGTAGGCTGCTGGTGGAACTCAGAGTGGGCCCCTATAATGCATATATTGGTCCCAGAGGTAGATAAATTCATGTATGCACATGAAATAAGTGGTAGATAACCTATAGGTGTGTCCCCCATACTCAAGTACAATGATAATAACTTCCTAAGTTAGGAAAAATTACCAAATAGACTATATTGGACAAAGGAGGATTAATTATTCCTAACATGCACAACTAAGATGCAACTCTATTCAACCATAATTAGATACTATAATAGTAAATATAATGGAGTATAGATATTTCAACTACAACAATGCGACATATGCATATAAACTCATTTGCAAGCAAATACATAAACACTTTTCACAACAATCATACATGCGGCACACCACATTTACCATGTACACATACGACACAATATCTAACGTGGAAACCCATCCTGAAGAAAACAAAATGGTTCTCTTCATATGGAATGAGAAATTTATGGCATCTTTTTGTCTATACACTGTGTTGTAGACTCTGTTCTAGATCCTCTTCTATTATCTATACAAACATCTTTCTCTTCTCATGCTCTTTGGTCTTCTATCATTGGTTCTTCTCTACTTTACTCTATTGTTGATCTGCACACATCTTGGATTGACTAAAATTATTCTATATCTCAACGACTCTTGACTCTTTGACTCTACTACCATTGATCCACACACATCTTGGATCGACCTGATGTTCTTTACAACTCTGTGCTCTCAGCTACAGAATTCTTCGACTATTTACTAAGTAACTAACTTACTCTATACTAACAAACTAGCTAAGAAACAACAACATATCTCTAAGAAAACCAAGAAACATGACCAAAATGAAGCTGATTGAAGTTAACCCACACATAGCCTGGGTATTTCCTTCTTATAGACTCTTACATGTCATTTTCTATTGAATTCATTTAGCTAGCCAACATGATGCCATTCCTATTCTAGCAACACAAGTTAGTACGAATTAACAACCCGAATTACAAAGATGTTTTCATATGTGCGACTTCCTCCAACTTTAGGTAACTTCATACCCACGATATTTCCTAACTATCTCTTTCCAGTTGTTGCACCGTTCCATGCCTTCTGACATGGTTTATTCTATCACAACTCATCTTGTCGCATCTTTTCCTTCTGTCACAAGTTCTCTCATGTTGCAAGATATTCTTCAGTAGTGAACTCCTCTCCTGTTGTGAACTCCTCTTTTGTCACGAACTCCTCTTTTGTCGGGAACTCCTCTCCTGTCACGAGCTCCTCTTCTGTCATGAAATATTTTTCTATCACGAACTCTTCTTCTTCCATGGTTTCTTCTAATTCTATCGCAGCTCCCTTTCTCTCTTCTCGTGACCTAAATTGTTTCATACTTGGGTAGAATTCAAACTAAACTCTTCCTAACTCTCCCTAGGTCCAACAGGCCCCCAACACTCACATGTGGCTCATTCTGAGCCACCGAATGTTGTTGTTCTACTTGTGCATTTGGGATGAATTTACCTTAAAAATATTAAAATATTTTCATTTCCTCTTCCGTCTCTCGTCGTATATCTTCTTTTTCTTTCTACAAGTTTTCCACAAGGTTATAACTGAGGTGTTCCAATAGTATGAGCCCTGCTTCTTCCACTGCTCATTGCACCATCTGATGTGCAGGATGAATAATTATTGTAATCATGTCTACTTAGGACTATACCTCTACGTCTTTATCTTCCCATTGTTCTTGTTGCATGCATAACACCGTCACTTGTTGTTGGAGTTTCTTCATTTCTACTACCTTAGCCATATTCTATGCTAAGGGTAGATTTTTCACCTCCTTCTTAAGATGATTTACTTCTTCCTCAGTTGTACGCAGCTCCTCTGTGACTTTCTCTAGTTTGGCGATGTCAATCAAGGATTCCCAAGTTTGAGAAAATTGGTCGATAGATTTAGCGCATGATGACTCTTCTTCTTTGATTTTCTTCGTCTCTTTTCCTGCTAGTTCTCTTTTCTCTTCTATCACATAAAGTTACTACTCTTGAGTTGTAGGAAAGGTGAGATGGAAATTTCAACAACATCACTGATTCTAGAAAGTTGAAGATGAAATCACAAGTGCTTTCTTGGGAATTATTTTCTTTGACTTCTTCCCTCTCATAGGAATACCATGTTCATAAAATTCTCCTTCATCAGTGATGAAATCTGTCATCTAATAATCTTCTCTATTTAGTTGATGATGAAATATGCCATCTCGTCGACTTCTTCCTTTTATTCTATGATGAAATATTCCATCTCATCAATATATTTCTTTTCTTCTGTTATAAAATCTACCATCTCATCGACATATTTCTTTTCTTTGTGGAAATCAGCCACCTCATCTTCTTCGTTTAAACACCATCGCCAACTATATCTAGATATTCTTGTACAAATTATGGTGATGATGAAGGCCTTTGTCTCTTTTTTTCGTTATCCAAACTATGGTTCGGATTGATAGGTTTTACCAATGGATACTATGCAATTTGGTGAATCGTTATGCAAGTCTATTTAGAGGTTTAGGTGGGATGTAATCTAGTAACCGAACTTCAACCAATGCTTCTTGATATTCCATCAGTAGTGATGAGAGAAATTTTCTCTTGTGGGAACTAGAATGCCTCTTCATTGACGAACCAAGTAGGTCAGTCCGTATCCTTATCTAATGGGTGACTATAACTTGCTCAGCTTCCAATCCCATCCCTTCTTGCAGTGGAACATATCCAACATCATCTTCCATGAATCTAGAGGTAACATAGATTCCTCGGTGGAGTATGTGAATGCAATGTCATTAGGATTCATAATAGCTATACTTCTACAAACAAATAACTTCCTTTGGCCTTGGGAGTTGCATAGAGAATTTTCTCCTTCAAGCGCATCAAAATGAATTTAAGGTGAAGGGTGAATACATGTAATACCTACTCGTTCGATCTGTATGACCTTCACATGTGCAGATATTGACTGGAATTGTGACAACATGATCTGTCACATGGGTTAGCTGTGCAAATCATCATATAAAAATTGTTATGTAACCTACCACTTTTCATTGTGATGTCATTGTCATTATTATGCACTCATGACAAAAGTGCATTAAATGTATGCCATCAAAATATCTTAGTATCTTCAAATTAATGCCATCCTGCTGTCATTTCTGTGATTCTTGTATTTCCTATGAAAGCGTTTCACTCCATGCAACCTGCATTCCTACTTCGAAATACTTCCTTTTTTGCGATAGACTAAGTGTCTTCACCATCATTTTTCTATTTGTGACAGATGCCAAGTCTACGAGGCTTATCTTCTTTTTGCAGAAGACTATTAGTCTGTGGCTAAAAACTACATAAAAAGGTTCAAAGTTGTCATGTGTTGCTATTTTTCTGTTGTTCTCTTTGTGCGACAAACTAGCAGTATATAAGGAAAAACCTATTTTTATTTTTTTATGCGATCAAGTTGTTGTTATCATGATAGGCCTTCAGTCGAATTCCATTTACCCATCCTCTGATTGGTATTTTATCTAGATTTTGTAATTTCACTTCGCCTCCATCAGTGATTTCCTTGATGATATACGGTCCTAACTAATATGTTTTTAACTTTCTTGGATGCTTGAAAAATTTGTTGTAATACATAAGAACAATTCCTCCAACCTGAAACTCCTTGTTCTTAATGTTTAAATCATGCGATACCTTCTATATTTCTTTTTCAATGTTTTGGTGATACTATGCGACAAAACGTTCTTCTTCCAGCTACATAAGTTGTAACAATATCTCCTTAACAACATCCACATATGTTATTTCTGTGATCTCAACAATTCTTAGGCTTTGTACAATACACTCCATTGGCATCACAACTTCGTGTCCATACACTAAGTGACATGGTGTGTGGCATGTCAATTTATTACAAGTCTTTTGATATGACTATAACATTGCATAAATTTTCTAATCCCAATCATCTCTTTGAACATTACAAATATTTTTCAATGCATTTTCTAGGATTTTGTTAAGGCCTTGAAAATACCACTCACTTGACGGTGATATGGCATTGTTTTTCAATGTTGAATTTCAAATTCTTCCATCAGTTCTTCAATCAAATGGTTAACAAAGTGCATACCTTGATCACTTGTTTATATATTTGGGCAACTAAATCTTGTCAAAATATTTTCAAACAAAAAATTGGTAGTAGTACAATCCTTTATTGATGCTACTTCAACCCATCTGGTTAGGTAATTAGTCATAGTAATAATATAGTTTGCACCTGTGCACTTTCCTATCGGACTGATAGGGCCCACAAATTCAACGACACATTTATCAAATTCTTGCAATGTTATCTGATGTACCAATGGAATTTCCTCCCATCGCAAGGAATTTCCTGTTCTTTGGCATATATCATATCTGCAACAATAATTTCGAGCATATTCATGCATGGTGGGACACCACAATCCTACTTATAAAATTTTATGCACCGTATCTTTTCTAGCGTAATAGCCTCCTGCAACGGTAACATGTGATTATTTTAATATCACCAGTCTCTCATGTTCCAAGACACAACGATGAAGAATCTCATCGAGACACATCTTATACAATTGTCTAGAGATCAACCTAAAATACGTAGCTCACAAAACCAATTGCTTCTTCTGCGTAGTGGTGAATTCATCTGGTGCATAACATGTACTAAAAAATTGTATGATATCTTTGTACTTATCATCAAACATGGTTATCGCAAACAATTGTGCATCAAGTATATTATCTGCATAATTACTAAATTCTTCACCACTTTCAATACTCAAAAGGTGGTCTGGTCCTAAGTTTAATCTATCGAGTTTAACAATTACTTCAAAATAAAATTATTGAAAGAGGAGAAACCACCGCTAGATCTCCCCCCAACACTGGATTATTGACCAGGTATTTCAATGCATAATGGTCTGTGTACATATAGAAATGTCCTCCCAATAAGTAGTGTCTGAACTTCTCCAGAGCGTATATCATCGCTAACCCTTCTCTTTCTATCATGGTATAATTCTTTTATGTAGTTGATAACGTCGTGATATCAAAGGAAATAGAATGGTTGATAGACGCTTCTCCTGGTTGTGTTAGTACCATGCCAAGCATGACAGATGACCTATCGACATGAACATGAAATTATTTTTTCCAGTATGGAAATACAAGTATGGGCATTGTATCCATCTTATTCTTCAATGTGTCTAGAATCTCTTGGTAACTCTCTGTCCAATGGAACCTGGAAACTTTCTTCAACAAATTTTCCATTGAATCGGTCACCTCCACATATCCTTTGAGAAATTTTCGGTATTATCCTATGTGTCCCAGTGTTTCTCTCAATTACTTGACTGTATTATGTGGTGGTAGGTCGACAATGATCACAATTTTAGTCAGGTCAACCAAAATTCCATCTCAACAGACCACATGGCTCAACATGACTCGAAATGGGGCACAAAATATAAAATTCAAGTTTAAAGAAATTTGATACTAAGGGAAAAGTTCCAGCATCATTCTAAGGTTCTCAATATTGTCTTTTATGATCCCAAAGACCATCTAATCATCGAAGTAAACTTCAAGAAATTTGTGAATGAAATATTTAAAAGAAACAACTACTATTCCGGAGATAATCATAGGAGCATTCTTAAGTCAAAAGGGCATTACCGTATATTGGAAACATCCCCACTGATCCATCGCAAAGGGACTCTTGTGTCAGTATTCCTTCACAATTATGATATGATGTTGACCAGAAAACCTAGTAGTGAACGAGTAAATTTATTGACCTCTGACATTATCGAATACTTCATATGTAAATGGAGTCAAAAATAGGTTTTAAGCAAGCATCATTCAGTTTTATCAGGTCAACAAAACTTATGATCTCACCTGTATCCTTTTTGTCTTGTACTACTATCGGACTGATCCATTCTAATTGCTCGAAAACTTCTATAATACATGCGTCTAACATTTGGTCCAGCTCAATATTGAAATTTTCTTTATATTGCAGATTCAATCTGTATGGTCACTGCTTGATCAATTTTGTGTTGGGCCTCAAAGGTATTTTCATTTCTCCCAGATCTCCGACTATCCCCTTCATCTCAAAAAATTTGGTAGGGAACATATCTTGAAACTCATGCAATAAATCAATCATATTTCCTACAGTCTCATCATCCCAATAATGATCAATATTGGTGAAATTTGGATTTTTTGTCGAGCCAATATTAGCTTTCTTGATTTTGAGTGGGCTCAAGAATTGGTTGCTAGAAATACCAAGTCCTTCTACTACGTGTATACCTTCTGATTCAAGTATGTTTACATTGACAGGGTCATCATCATTTGGTTCTCATGTACATTGTAACATTCCATTCACTAGTGGATTGTCACGCTGCATTGGTGGAACTTCGTTGCTGCAACATGGATTTCTTCAAATATATTTGTTTTTATCACTTGCAATGCAACATCAATTGAAGGATGGCCATCTACAAACTCAAATGTATGTGTGAATCTAGTAACTAAATCCTCCTAATCAATATCTCCTCTTTTTATCTCCATCAATGTATACCAATTTCTTGGTACCATATCTAGCGTATGTACAAAGTGATGAAACCATTCTTGTTGCAAATACGCATGCCACGTTGCATGTCAATACTCAATATGTTCGACAGGATCTGTCAATCATGTATATTTTTTAGCATTATAAATGATCTCTTCTCCAAATATTATCTCTAGAAATATTCTACATTGTGGCCATTCAGAGATAGATTGTTTATGTGTACCCCACCATCTGTCAGGTGTAGGTTTCAACACAAAGTCCAAGGTAGAAAATCGATGTGATTCTATAACTTTTTCTTCAAATTGTGCTAGAAAATACACAATGTTAGGTGAACCTTCGTATGTAGGTATCTCACTTGCCTCAGATCCTACTCGTCGCAGAGATTTTTTAATTCTTGCACATATTCTCATAAATACTTCATGCATACGATTCTTCCAATTTTCTAATGCTTCACCTGAATCAGATGTACAAAAGCTAACACTCTGCCAACTCAGCTTTCCATTAGTTATTGGATTTATATAGTCATTTATTGAATAAATGACATTATATATGTGATCAAGGTAATCATCTTGTCCTTCACTATGTATTGGTTCAACATATCCTTGTCCTTCGAGCGGGTCAATTGGTGCGACCACCCTTATTTCCGAGTCTTCAAATGACAATATTTGTCGCTTGAAATTTATGATGGTCTAATTTTATATTTCCCAGTCGATTCCAAAAAATGTAGGATATGGGTTCATATCATCAACAATTTCAATCACTTTGAAATCACATATTTTCTGAAGCCTTCCTCCTAGATAGGTACTTGAGTCAGTTGGCCAATAGGTAGAACTTTCAACCGATTTTCTAGCCTTAGTTGAATGGGAGACCAATCAAGTTACAATTTTCTCATGAGTTCCCATGTCTATCTTGTCAAAATATTGATGTCACAACTGAGGTCCAGAAGGATATAATCCATAACATAATCACCTATTTGCGCAGTCATTCGCAATTCATGACTAGTTTTTGACCTTTTTCCCACATTGTTAACTCTTCTATTAGTTCAAAGTTCTTCATGATTTTATTCTATCAGCGCTATCAATTTTGTGACAAGATATTTATTATGAATTAGGGATAAGAAACTTTTGAAAAATGATTTCAGCTTACTAACCTTTCCCGTCGGTTGCTTTCGTAATAGTTGGTCGTATTTCTCATGCATTTGCACTATTGGCCTTCCAGATGTCGACGCTTGATTATTCTCAAGAAATTTCGGTCGCACATCCAAGAATACTTCCTTTTATTTCTAGATGTCGAATGGTACTTTCTTATGTGTCGTCGATTGCATTGCCACTGTCCATGCTATGTATCGTAATCAGCTCGAGTCACGTCGCCTCCTCTTGTTATGACAATGATGTTTTCTTCTCTTGGCTCAGCAAAAATCATTTGGATTTTCTAGCTAGGATTAGGGTTGGGGTTCTACACAAGATTGGTATTTTCCACCATTTGAGCCCACCACTTTGCAATAAGTTGTGGAAATTGTTCAACAGTATGGTCAAATGATTTACAATACGAACATGTCTTTGCAGGACTCCCACAATATTGAGCAAAGTGTCCTGGTTGTTTGCAGTTATAACATATGACTGGGCTTCTTCCTCAACCAAATCCTCGTCCTCCTTGTTGTTGTTGTCTCCGGCCCGAAAAATTTCCAGCGCCCCTAGGTTGAGGGTATTGTTGCTTCTATGGATACTGATTGTGTTGATATTGCGGTTGAGGATACCTTGGTTGTTGATATTGGGCTGGTGGATATTGAGCAGGTCGGTATTGAGCTTACGCTCTTTCAGCTTGTATATGCTCGTCATTATTCATTAAGTAGGTTTCCATCATCTTCTCTTGCACCAGGTGAAGTGCTCTGCGATGTTTCTCATCATGTCATATAGATTTAAAAAATTTACAATACAAACTAGCTGATTACTTACAATCTTCTGCAACTACAAGCATTCTTTCGACCAATGGCCTCAATTTTGACATATTCTACACCTAGGAATCCCTTAGGTATTTGTTGGGTTCAATGCTCCTAGTGCGATATAGTTAATGAGCGCTGGGAAATTATCTTTATGGTTCCCCTCTATTTTGCATCTTATACATCATAATTATTCCTGCATCTCTTCCCCTTTGTTAATGTTCCAGAGTTGTAGCATACATTTATCTAGCTGTGATTGAATCTACATCATTCCTACATTGGTTCCTGCAATTGGTGAGGACTCTAACTTCATGGTTGTCCCCAAAGCTTCATTTTGCAACACTATTTTCTATTGCATTAATGGGATTTAGATATGTGGTAATGAACCATTCCTTTTGTTTTACATTCGACATCCAAAAAATTACTTTGGACATCAATGTATTAAATATTTGGTCAAGGTCCCAGATATACTCTGTAGGTAACTCTTTAATTTTTTAATTTCTATGATGGACTGCGACTCAAATTTTAGATTTCTGAAATTGTATACCATTCTTTATTGAATTTGGTCAAGTGTTTTATGCTCAAATCCCACTGGAACTATAGAAAAATTCATATACCAATCTAGTGCATGAAGGCTCTCAAGGTTGTGATCAGTTGCACTTTATCGCTTCATCTTGGACCTGTCACATAGTCCACACAACTTCGTAGAGAAACTAATGTTGCTCTGGTTCTTCTAACCCATTTCCATTAAATATCGACAACTTAATATCGGTCCCAACCATTATGTTAACTACTAGTATGCTTGGGAAATATTTTTGACTAGCCAGACTCCTTTTTCAGCTATTCATAGTGTTAGGATTACTTGTATTTACAAAACTGCTTGGAGATAAGTTTCTATATCTTACCTCCGATAATGTGTAAGGGCTTGTATGGGTATCATCTCATGCTATGGATATGGATCTTCTTCATCTTCTTCCTCTTCTTCTTCTTTTTCAGATATCGGATGATATTCCTCTTCTTCTTTTTCATATATCAGCTGATATTCCTCTTCTTCGTCATAAGACCTTTGTTAAACTGCGACGTGAGCTCATAGTATTCTCCTCTGATCGTACTATAGATTCCCCTTTCTTTCATAGTATTTCTTCTATTTCCTGATCAAAATTTTATTCCAATTATCAAATATCCAGCATCCAGTTCAGTCCCAATCTCACCAGGGAAAATTTCAGCTCAGTTTGCTCCAGTTTTCCCACACTTCATCTGCGCATATCCAAATTTCTGTGCACATTTCTTCTAACTATCACATTCTCAAGATTCCTTTTTCGCATACGAGCATCTTTATCCATTTTTTCAAATATGACAAGTATCTTTCTCTAGGTCCTTGGAAAAATTTTCTTTCTACCTCACTATACGAGGTTATTGTGTCGATAACAAACTCAATAATATATCCTTGCAAAATACTATCTACCCAAAAATCAACATCTTTCAACATAGGGCTACTAACACTTTTCAGCTGATGAATCAACTAAGGATTCGACTCCGTCAGTTCTCCTCCTTGAAAATTTCTTTGTTGGGTTGCTAACTTCGAAAACTACTCATGCAATACAACAGGAAACTTAGAAAATAGAATCTAATGAATATCCATATAAAGGTATCAGCCAAACCACTCTACTGAATTCAATCAAGATCGTTTATTCTCTTATTACGTGAATTATAATGAGTTAGAATCCACCCAGTCTTGAATTTTAGGCTTTGTCATATGCCACAACGTATCACTCACCAAAATGCTTCACGGTCCCAGAAACATAACCATTTGTTGGCATTCTTAGCTTGTGTCTTGGAATCGGTTTCAGTCCCTCCCTTTGTGCGCAACAAATCCCAAGATATTGGCTCAACATAGAAAAGTTCAATTGACAGCACCTACGATACAGATGCAGTCTCACCCAAGATATCTCTTCAGTGGGTAACTGATAGAACCAAGTTTTCGTAGTTGGGTGGGGGATTTCTCTTGCTTTGGTATCCTACAAAGTTTTATGACCATAGCTAGGGGTGGGTTAGTTATACTAATTATGCACAGCTAAGATGTGACTTTATTAAACCATCACGAGATACTATAATAGTAAATATAATGGAGTATAGTGATTCCAACTACAACAGTGTGGTAGACGCATATAAACTCATTTGCAAGAAAATACATAAACACTTTTCACAGCCATCATACATGGGACATAACACATTTAGCATGTACACATTCAACACAATATCTAACATGGAAACCCATCTAGGAAAAAACACAAATGCGCTCTTCATCTAGCATGAGAAATATATGCCACCTTTTTGTTTGTGTACTATACTGCATACTTTGTTCTAGATCCTCTTTTCTTATCTATACATAATTCTTTCTCTTCTCATGCTCTCTGGTCTTCTATCGCTGGTTATTCTCTACTAGACTCTATTCTTGATCCACACACAACCTAGATTGACTCAACTTCTTCTATATCTCTACGACTCTTGAATCTTCGACTCTTCTACCATTGATCCAAACACAACTTGGATCAACCTGATCTTCTCTACAACTCTACGCAATTAGCTACAAACTTCTTCAACTCTTTACCAAGAAACTAATTGACTCTCTATTGATGGAATAGCTAGGAAACAACAACATATCACTAAGAAACCCAGGAAACCCGACCATAATGAAGCTAACTAAATCTAACCCACACACAACCTCAGTCTTTCCTTCTTATAGACTCTTACATGTCACTTTTTGTCGACTTCATTTAGCTAGACAACATGCTTCCATTCCTATTCTAGAAACACATGTCAGTAGGAACTAATGACCCGAATTACAAATATGCTTTCATACATGGGAATTTCTCTGAATCTATCCAACTTCATACCCATGATATTTTTGAACTGTCTCTTTCTAGTCGATGCATCATTGCACACCTTTTGACATGGTTTCTTCTGTCGCAACACATCTTGTCGCATCTTATCCTTTTTTGCGGCTTCTCTCCTATCACAAGCTCTTGTTCTGTCCCTAACTCGTCTCATGTCCCAAACTCCTCTTCTATCACGAACTCCTTTTTTGTTGTGAACTCCTCTCCTATCACAAACTCCTCTTTTGGCGTGAACTCCTCTTCTATCGCGAACTCTTACTCTTCCTTGGTTGCTTCTACTTCTCTCATATATTCCTTTCTCCCTTCCTGTGACTTGAATCTTTTCATACTTGGGAATAATTCCAACTCAATTCTACCTGACTCTCCATATTGACAACAACCTCTCTAACCTCACTACAGGCACTACATGAAAATCAGGCATAATGCTAAGGATAGTTTAAAGTTTTTTGGAAATTGGAGGTGTGAGAAAGAAGGTAGAATGATATGCTAAAATGGTGAATTCTAAGCCTAGAATCCTTGGTGGTGATCTAGTAGGCCATGGATATATAGGAATTGACATGATCACTAGGGGAATGGACAAGGATACTTGATAGTGTCAATCAAGGACCTATCCACAAGGCTCCACATAAGGCACTATATTTTTATGTAGTTTAGTGTAAATGATATTTACATGATGTTTTGGAGGTGATGTGAGAAGTTTTCCATACATGAGATACAATTGCTACAAAGGTGGAATATTTCTCATTGTGTATAATCCAACTTATAAGAATATACATGTAGTACCATCACAAGAAGAATATAAATGCAGTACCTAAATCCTAGGAATGGCTTGGAAATTTCCCAGACAACATTTTCTACGACATTTTCTATGAATCATATGGTTGTAAAAATCATAGTAATGAAGACTTTATTATTTTTTGCATTAATCTCAAACACATATTTAAGTAAATGTTATTTTTGAACTTGTGCTTAAAATTCCATTGGAATTAGAACTTAATATAACATCTTAAAGAACTAGGACTACTGGTTGAACACAACACAATATAGTATGGTTTACAATACTTAATTACTTCAATATGAGGTTGTTCATGAAATTATGGTTATACAATAGTTATTTCAATATCTCATGTCTATTTTTTTATAACTTAGTTGCATACGAATGGATTACAATAGTTATTTCAATATCTCATGTCTAATTTTTTATAAACTTAGTTGAATAAGAATGGATTTCCTTGAGTATGAAAATTGTTCAAAATCATATGGAATAAATTCTTGTAATTATAAAGATGGAAAGTTATTTTGATTGAGAGGTGGAAATTTTCTAAAAGAAAGTGAAAATATATTTTTCTTAATGGTTTTAATTAGTGGATTTAGCAATATAACCAATGTTAAGGGTTGATAGAGTAAAAATTATATTCAGGTATGTAATTTGGATGATAAGGTTAAGATTTAATGTGTTAATATAGATAACTTGAGTGAGGAAACTCATATTCATGAAGTAATGGGCATGCATCAAGGTTTAGATATTTTAAAACTTGATAATTGCCTAGGATTAGGAATATGTAATTATAAAGGAAAGGTTAAGAGACTATGGTGTATGTATAAATCATAAAGAATAATTATTTAATACTTGGGATGAAGGTTAAGAAGTAACGAAAGTTTTAAGGATCTAAAAATATATTAAAATGTAAAAACATTTGTGGATTTTATTAATTCTTAGAATGTCAACCATAAAATGTTTGGTAATATTTTTATAAAAGTATTCAAATTTCTAACCCATTTATATAGTTTCTAAAAACAATTGGTATTTTTTTATTGTAAAATAATTTTACCTTATAAAAATGGGAAGAATTACTTTAGAAAAAATAAAATTTGTGAAATTTTTTTTTGAAAAAAAGAAAAAAAATCTAACCTATGAAAAAAATTATCCCTAAAATTTTTCCAATTAAAAATCTTTTTTATTTGTGCGACAAATTGTTTAGAGCTAATTCATCTCTTCATGTAGAACTAAATTCTCTCTTCATATAGAACCATGGTTGCATATTAATAAGAGTAAGAAGGAAATTAGTTTTCCTACCATGGATTGGCTTACAAAATGATTGGTAGTTGATTTCTTTTTAAGGTAAAAATTATATCGTGAAGTAAAATATTAACTTATAGTTGGACGGAGAAATGATATTATGATGCAAGGCATAAAATGGAATGGAAATTTGATGCGGTTTGATATCAACAACTTTTGAGGGCTATAAATTTTGACTCGGGTATGCATTTTTTATAAAATTTCAGGTGGAATTGCATCTTTCAGAGTTCATTTTGACATTTTTATGGGTCCAAATTCCTTCATTTAAGTCCCTCGGTTTGGGTTTTAGTGATTTCCAAAAAAAAAATTGAAAAGTAATTTTTTATTATCTTTCAGTTATCGATGTAAACATGAAAATCAAGTTGACATTTAGTGTTTCTCAAGTTAGCTCTCAGTTATATGCAAGTTTTAGATCACTTCATATAGTTTTGTGGACTTACAAAAAATAGCAAGTTTCTAAAAATACCAAGTTTTTTTCAAAATTGTAGTTTTTAATAGATATAAGCAGGGATAATTTTAGGGGAGAAATTTATCCCATGGGCTATTTTTAGGGGTTTTTCTCGAAAAAAAGATTCACCATTTTGTGTTTTTTGAAGCCCTGTCTCGCCCAATTTTGATGGGGTAAATTTTTTTCACCCTAAAAATCACCAAATTATTATATAAATGATATAAAATCCCTGGAAAATAAAATATTTTTTGAAAAATATCTCCAAACATTTATAGTTTGTGTTTTAAGAATTGGTAAGATTCGCCAACATTTATACACTTTTAAATAAGTATGGTTCCTTAAAATCATCCCCGGATTAAAGGATTTTTCAGTTCATTGTAACAAGAAGAGTGGAAGAAGGGGTAGTATATTGATTTTCCATTCTCATATTCTGGGTTAGTTTGTATCTTGTGAGTGAATTCAAGTTTATTTGGTTACATCATCTGACATCAGATCCAAAACACGGTTGAGAGAGGAAGAGGAAGAGAAGGTCTTGCTACAATGCATCGAGAGATGCAAAACCTTCAGTGACAAGCCGCAGATCTTATGAATGTATTGATTAATCAGAGAGTGATATGAAGAGATGTGTCTAATGAGGAAACCAACTATGGAAATATAGATCATTAGGTAGAGGAACAACCATAGGAACTGCCTTATGAAGAGAGATTGATCAAGGCTATATAGGGGAGAAATAATGGGATAAAATTTCAGGTTTCAGACTATGAAGGAAGTCTTAAACCAAAGGAGTTGGTAGATTGGTTAATTCCATGGAGAAATTATTCGAATGGAAATCTATGATGGAAGAGAAAAAGGTGAAATTAGTGTGTACCAAATTAAAGGGTCACACAATGACCTGGTGGGATCATGTACAAAAGGATAGGGTGAAGAAAGCAAAAGACAAGATTTGAACCTAGAGAAAAATGGTGAAAAAGTTGCGGGAGAAATTTTCTCCTTTGGATTATACCCAAACCCTTTTTCACAGATTCTATAATTTGAAGCAGAACTAGTGTACCATTGAAGAAATAACATATGAATTTGATCAACTATCTATCTGTGTGGATCATCAGGAAATAGATGAGAAAATGGTTGCAAGACACATAAATTGTTTGAAATATACTAATTAATCATGCACATGATTAAAAGCATGGAAGAATCATACTAGTTGGAGTAATAAAGGGGTACAAAGAGGTACATTAGTTCCCTTCCATGGTGGTTTCACCTCTGGTAAAGGTGATTCATCCTTGACAGCTGCAAAAGCGGAAGATGTTTAACAAAGTAACCCGACCCAACCATGAGGAAGAGGATTTCAAAGGTGTCACAGGTATGGTGGTGGTAGAGAAATACCTTTGGTTTTATTTAAGTGCGGTGAAGAGGGTCATTGAGGTTTTGAATACTTAAATGTTGAACTCCCAAAGAATACTTAGTGGGGTAAATCTAGATTAACCTTGTCCCAAGCCAAGAATGAAAAATAAGGGGACAAATTTGAAGTTCCACCAAAGATGGAGGAAAGTATCATGGTCTAGAGGGCCATGTTGATTCTCGAAAAGTGGCAAAAGCATAGTAGCGGTTGTCAAGATTCTTGGATTCAGAAAAACATCTTTCAAACCAGATGCACTTCAAGAGGAAAGGTATGCCAATTCATTATTGATAGTGGTAACTATGATACCATGGTTTCAAAAGAAACGGTAGACAAGTTAAAATTAAATTGTGATAAACTTCCCTACCCTTACCGAATTGACTCGTTTAAGAAAGGAAATGAATTGACAATTCATAAAAGGTGTTTAGTCAAAATTTTCTATTGGTAAAACTTATAAGGATGAGGAATGGTCTGACGTGATTCCAATGGATGAATGCCGCTTGTTACTAGGGAGGTTGTGGCAGTATAACAGGAAAGTCCTACATGATGGAGGAAATAACATGTACATCTTCTGGAAGGATGGAATGAAGGTTTTCTTGTTTCCCATCAAGGATGAAGGGATGGTTGAGAATCTGTTGTCAGAAAAGAATATTGTTCAAGAGATAAAGGTAACATGATGTTGATATTCTTTAATGGTGAAAATCATAGAAGGGGAAGATATACCAGTACCTATTCAAGTGTCTTAAATAGTGGAAAAGTATACTGATACTACCCTAAATGAATCAATTGATGGAATTTCGTCAATGAGGGATATCCAACACCATATTGACCTGATCCGAGGAGCATCCTTTCCTAATAAGGAATCATATTGAACCAGTCCTACATAGCATGCATGTAATAACCTAAAAATTCATAAAAATTTAAAATTTTTTAAGTGACATAAAATGTCTAAAGTCGCAGCTAAGTACATGCTAATGGTTAACAGAAAATGAAATAGTTTATAAAATAACAAGGGGTTGCTTCTTTATAAAAAAACATCTGTAAACCAAAGGTGTAATATTAAAAACTTGTGTTAGTGCTATTAATGACTTTGCAGTTCTAAATCTTTCAAAAGTATAAAGGAAATTGTACTTGCTGCTACTAGATATACTAATATTTTTCTTTTGTCAAGTAGGGAAATAATTCTTGTGTGTGATCGGGGCTTACTTAGCTTTACGCTTACACACATGGACTACTGGTTCCTCACAGGTTTAGCAGGTAAGCGTATGATCCAGCAGGGTGTTATTTAAATTCAAGTTGAGAAGCTACTTCCCTAGCATGATTAAGACCCTAGTCTTAGAAAATGTTTTAATAAGCTGCTTGTCTTCAAGGAGGTAATGTTAATCTTTTTCTGTCGTTACAAATCCATAGTTTGTATTTATAACTAACTCCATAATGATGTTTAACAACTACATAAACATGGGTTAAAACTTTGCAAGAACAACTACTATCCAATGTTCCTCCAATTGACTGAATATTATAATTTAAAAATATAAAGAACACTTTTATTTTTGTTTACCATAATGGTTATTTATAATTTCCATAGAGAAAAATATAGTTCACAGCTTGGGATTAATTTCACTCCATATTGTTTGGTGTTTCTCGCAGCTACCTTCACTTCAGGACTTTATAAACATCCTTCTCTCAATGAATGATCAAGTTACTTATGCTTTTAATTATAAATTCATCATTAAGTTGTTAGAATTTTATTGGGATTTCTTTAACATTTTTGGTCTTTAGTTAACCGAACACTCCTTCAAATATAACTCAAGGCTAAGTTACAAGATTCCATAGCTCTTCTTCTTACTATGGTTATAAGTTACAACATGTTCTTCTCACTATTTCCATAAAACCTAGCTAAGAAACATAACTATTCAACTTGATTTATTAATTAAGAAAACTCTAGAATAAACAAAAATATTAACGTTATATCCTATAGTCGATCCCCTAAGTATCGATACACCATGGTTTTATCAAAATATTGTCAATCATACAATGCATAGTTTATAATGATCGCTGGTTTGATTATAAATCATTGTGTTGCAATGCTGACTATGGAACTTTACCCACACTGGAGAAAACATTTCGAAGGATACGGGGGATGGTTTTATCCACACAAGGGTTGACTTATAACTCAAAACACTACTCATTGCTTTTGCAGAGTGAGGGTTCCTCTGTCTTGTTGGTCGAGCTGAGAGCTCGTGGCCATTGGAGACCTGTACCCACCTTCAAGTTTGACAATTTGCTTCCATATCCAAATGCTGTGACTGTCTTGAGAGAGGTCGTGAGGGGTTTTCAGTCTTTAAAGGTTGAAGTAGCTTACAGCGAGTGTATATATTGGTTTTTCTTCATGACTCGAGGACTGTGTTTGTCTTGAGCCTGCAAACTGATTGACAGAGCTCGAGCAAGAGTACTTCTTCATCTGGTTGAGTGGATTTTCTCATTTTCCTTTATAGTGGTGACTCAGTGTCTTCTTGTCTTCTGGCCCAGTGAAAAAATGATCCATGGTGGCCAATTACCTCAGCTTCATTCAGAAGGAGAAGTTTACAGGTAAAGACTTATTCCAGTTTCTTTTTTTTGTTAGGTTTTTTAAAAATGGTTTTTTTTTTTAATTTCTGAGTAAGATTTGTAATGATAAAATGGTTTGTAAACTTGCAGGTCCTTCTCCTGGCTCTGTAGGTGGAAACAAGCTTACTCCTTCAACATTCTTCTTGAGCATACATTTGGTAATCTCGGTTGCAAACGGGGGTTTCTTCTTGCAATTTGTTGTGGTGGTTGGAAGATAGGTTCTTTGCGATTGGTTATGGCATGACCTCGGTTTACCTGCTAGATTGTTGTTTCTTGGTTGCTTGTTTCTGTATGAGTTTCGAAACCCTAGAGGGTGTCTTTATGCAGGGAGGTTGAATGCTATAGTATCTGTGATAAAATATTTTTTATGTCTATGCCTTACGACATGAAAAATGTAAACTTCTTTTGCTTCATTTGATAGAGCTCATCTCAAATCCCTACGAGGCCGTCAACCTCTGTCTCGTTATTTTTTTAGTTTTTAAAATAGATTTTTAAAGGAAAAAGAAAGACTGTTAATTAGTCAAGACTTGTAAATGGATTAAGGGTTTTTACCTGTCGATAATGAATGGTTACTGTTCAATATATCTTACTTTGTATAGTTCAATATTTACTAGGCCTGAACCTCGACCTTAAATTTTAAAGGCCATAAGCCATTGCTTCTTAATCGATTTTTTTTTCAACAAAATGTTGTTTCGTTATTTTACTTTATTTTCACGCAATTAAAATGATTTACAGTGCAATGTATTTATGGGAATTTTTACTATGTTAAGAATACTATTATTACTCTGTTTTGGCTCATAAGGGTTGAAATTTAAATATACGCTACAGTTCGATAAAAGAATAAATTTTACATGGTAATTTCTGAGCTCTGTTTTATTAAGTTTCCTTCAATGATTTTTACAGCTGTTACTATTTTTATAAAGGAAATATTTAGGGTATATACTAGGATTAAGTTTATCTTTCATGATTTTAGATGGCTTCCTTGAGGTTACAGTAGAAACTTCTACTTTAATACAGAGAAATGTTGTCTGGAAATAAATTATTATAAGAATTTGTTGAAAACTATCGAAATCTAAACCCTAAGTGATAGTTTGTTTACTATTCCTATGTTTATTTGTTTAACTATATCTATTGTGTGTATAAAGAATAATAGTATTAAAATAGTTCTATATGTAGTATGATTACTAAATATCTTTATATACCTATGTTCAGTTCTTGTCTGAAGTAAATACATTCAATAGATAAAGTATTTACTGTTTCTTTACAGAATAAATCATAAGCAAACTATAGAAAAATTTAGATACATTTTTCATTCAAGGTTAAATAAGAATCATCATATCTACCTAAACACCCAGCTGTACTAGAGTACTTCCTAATCCAGGCGTGGAAAAATACAGTATGGAAATCTATTTCTATTTATTTCTCATTTAGCATATTTACTATTATTTCTAACATAATCTGTCAATTACTAAGTCCATCAATACACAGTTACTCTTTTCTTCATAAACCCTAATAAAATACTAGCATGCCTATATTCGAAAACTAGTAAACATTTTACTGAAGACAGTAAATAAATATAATAACATGAAACAAATAGAACCTGTTAATGATGAGGTGACAAAAGCTTAAGGAGGTTGTTCCTCCCAACCAACTCCTAGAGAAACCTTAGACTGCACTTGCTCAGGACCCCTGAGACTGTTTCTTGGTCCTCCTGGTAGAGTACTAGGTGAAGGATATGTCCTTAATACCTTCTCTCACCTGATTGGTCAAATTACCTTAGTAATCCAAATCTACTCACATCAATAAGAACTTCATCCTAATAGGTGCAATAAGTTCAGTCTCAGCAGTTAACCCCTTAAACTCACTTCAGTAATCCCCTCCATCGAATTTCTCATGATCAATTCATTCACGTTGAATGATTAATTCTCAGAAATGAGCAGCCTCAGCTGTCTTCAATGGGAAATTTTATAGCAATGCCTAGGTCTTCTGGGTCAGTTTTCACTTAATGAGCCACCTACTCCAATTCCACTTTCTTAGGGAATCATGACCACAAATATAGGAAAGTTGCCACCTGCAACAGTTGGAACTAGTTTGAGGATGCTCCCACTTGTCAGTGTACTCTCCACCCAGTCTCCTCCACCAACTGACTAGTTAAAACTCTTTTAACAGCATCCCTAATATGTTGTCTCATCATTTATTTATTTATAATAAAAATATTTTGAATTACATTAATTATTCTTGACCCCACTTGGTCATCAATTACAAACTTAGCATAAAATATAACACAATGTTCCTCAAATAACATTAAATTGTTTTTGCAAATTGGGGCATGTGACATACGCACCCCCTTAATTTATAACATCGTCCTCGATGTTATTTATTCCTCGTCCTCAGAGTTCCCCTGAAATAGAATTGGATATGCATCCTGCATATGACTTTCCAATTCCCATGTGGCTTCTTCTGGACTAAGGTGCTTCCATTGGACCTTCACCTGACCAATGGTGTGATTCCAAACTGAGATCTCCCTCCATTCGAGGATACAATCTGGTTTCACCAAAAAATCTCCTTCGGGTTCCACCTGCACATCATTCCAATTAATAACATGAGTAGCATCATGTACATAATTTTTTAATACAGAAATGTGAAAAGCATTGTGAACTCTTAGATTTGGTGGTAGAGCTAACTCATATGCTATTTGTCCTATCTTGGACAGTATTTCAAAAGGGCCAAAATATCGAGGTGCTATCTTGGCACAACTACCTAGCCTCAGAGAACTCTTTTTGGGTCTCACCTTAATAAAAACATGTTCGCCTACCTGGAACTCCTTTGGAGTTCGTTTAAGGTCTGCTTCGCGTTTCTGTCGGTCTTGCGCAATTTTCAAGTTACCTTGTACCTGTTTTACAATTAACTCCATCTCCTTCAATAATTCAGGTCCTAATACTGTCATGTCAACTGGATTACTCCAAGAGATGGGAGTATTTCATTTCCTTCTATACAGAATTTCAAAAGGACTAAACCTAGCTGAAGCTTGATAATGATTATTGTAAGAAAATTCTACCAGGTGTAAATAATCTTCCTATTTACCTGGCTGCTCCTTTACATACATTATGAGTAGATCCTCCAATACCTGATTTACTCTTTCAGTCTATCCATTAGTTTGAGGATGGAAGGATGTACTAAAGTTTAACATAGTATTTAATCCTTTAAACAAAGATTTTAAAAAATTACCTGTAAATTTAGGGTCTCGGTCTGAATATATCACCTTCAGTATTCCATGCAACCAAAAATTTTGTTTTAAGAAAATATCAGCAATATTTGCAGCTTTATAAGTAGTTTTTACAAGTATAAAATGGGTTTCCTTACTCAATTTGTCAACCACTACCATTATTGAGTCATTTAAGTTATGATTTCTATGTAATCCTGTAACAAAATCAAGGCTAATTATCTCCCATTTCCACCTAGGAATAGTCAATGGTTGAAGTAGCCCAGCTGAATCCTGATGTTCAGTTTTTACTTGCTGACATTCGAAGCATCTAGCAATATATTCTACCAGTTCATTTTTCATGTTTGGCCAAAAATATTCCTTTCTTAGCATGGTTATAGTTTTCTGATAACCTGAATTCCCTGAATAAGGAGTTTTATGAATTTCGTTTAAAACTACAAGCTTAATATTAGGTAAATTAGGTATGTATAATCTATCGTTATACAGTAATAATCATTTTTCATTCAAGCTGTACCCTGTACTTAGACTTTCTATAAAATTCTCTTTTACTTTTGCTTGTAATTTTCGGTAATTTTCATCTTGTTCTATTCCAGATTCAAGTTGTTCTTCCAAGTCTATCGTATAAGTGTTGATGGTTGCTGTAAAATTCAGCTTTTCATTTCTACTTAATGCATCAACAACCTTATTCTTCTTTCCTTTAATGTGTTGAATTTCAAAATCGTATTCACTTAGAAAAGCTAGCCACCTAGCTTGCCTAGCATTCAATTTAGGTTGATCTAACAAGTATTTCAATCCTTTATTATCTGTCATTAATATAAAATTCCTTCCAATTAAATGATGACGCCACATCTTTAAGGCATGCAAGACAGTAGCTACTTCTAAGTCATAGTTCGCATAATTTTTCTCATGAATCTTCATCTTCCTAGACTCATAAGCAATGGTGTGTCCTTCCTGAGTTAATACTCCACCTAAACCGTCATTGCATGCATTAGTACATACTATAAAATCTTTATTAGGGTCAACAATTCTTAGAATTGGTGTGGTGGTTAATAATTTTTTTAACTTTTTAAAACTGTCTTCACACTTCTCATTCCAATCAAATTTCTTTCGCTTTTTCTGCAAAGAGTTTATAGGATTTGCAATTTTTGAAAACCCTTCAATGAATCTCCAGTAATAACCGGTAATCCCCATGAATGATCAGACGTAAATTACATCTTTTGGGATTGGCCAATATTTGATTGCCTTTATCTTTTCGGGGTCAACATAAGTTCCTTCTTTAGTCACCACATGACCTAAATACTGGATTTTATCTTTAAAGAAGTCACATTTACTAAATTTTGCAAAAATTTAATGCTCTCGTAACTTTTGCAAGACAACCTTTAAGTGTTCTTTATGTTCCTCTTCAGATTTTGAGTAAATTAAGATGTTGTCAATACGACCACAAATTTATCCATATATTTGTGCATTACATTATTCATCAGACACATAAAAACAACTAGAGCATTAGTAAGCCCGAAGGCCATAACGACAAACTCGTAGTGTCCATACCGAGTCCTAAAGACAGTTTTAAAGATGTCTTCATCTTTGATTCGGACTGGGTGGTATCCAGACCGTAAATCAATCTTTGAAAACATTGTGGCTCCACATAGCTGATCAAACAAATCATCTATGTGAGGTAACGGGTATCTGTTCTTGATAGTCATTTTATTTAATTGACGATAATCTGTACATAGTCGTATAGTTCCATCCTTCTTCTTAACAAAGATAACAAGTTCCCCCCACAGAGACACACTAGGTCTAATGTAATTCTTATCAAAAAGTTATTTTAACTATGAATTAAGTTCATTTAATTCTAGTATATTCATCTGATGATAAGGGCTTTTGAGCTGGGAACTGCACTAGGTACTAGCTCAATAGTAAAATCTAATTCCCGTTTCAGAGGCAGTCACAAAATTTCTTCTGGAAATACATCTGAATATTCCCTGAGAATTGAAATATCTTCCAATTTTAATTTATCTAAGTTTTTAAGGTTTTCTTCATCAATTACTATTATTGCATAAGCTTTACAGCCTTTCCTAACATCTCTCTTAAGATACAAAGCATAAATCTTCCTTATGGTTGTTTTCCTAGGGATTCCCCTTACATTTATTAACTTTCCATCGTTATTTATGCAAGCAAAGGTTTTATCAAAGCAATTCAAGACCACCCTATGCTGATTCTAACCAATCCATACCAATTAATATATCATATGAACCTAAAGGTAGCACATTGAACTTAACAAAAATTTCAAACTGATCCATAGTTACTGCACAATTCTTAACAAAGCTAATTACCTTTCTCTTTGCACCAGTAGCTAGATGAACTAACCAAGAAATTGCAAACTTTTCAACTGGAAGATTACACTTTTCTACTAAAATGGGAGAAATATAGCTTAAACTAGCTCTTGGATCAATTAAAATAGATATATGTATTTGATTTATCTTACCTTCCACTTCCACCATGGAAGTTTGATAATCTGCTTACCGGTTCTCTAATGCCGCATTGATCTCGGGCATTGTCCTCGCTAGATAACCAACAGTCATCTCCTCCTATATTGTGTGTATGTTGCTAACATTATTCTTCTGATTGGGGCAGACTGATGCATAATGTGTACCATTGCGTTCCCAAGACTTTATGGGTTCCTTTCATTCAAAGTTCTTTGTATAGTTACTGTTGTTGTTAGCAAATTCTTTATTCCTTTGATTATTCAGATTGGTCTATAAATTACTTTTGTTTCCTTGGAAATTTTTACTAGGAAAATTTTTGGTGTTATTATTTTTAAAATTTCAATTAGGAACAAACTCTTTCTTTTTCTGTTCTAAGTTATTATTCCTTTTGGCCTTCCAGTTGGCCATACTCTCCTTTTTATGATTCTGTTCATAACATAAATTCACTTTTCTCATTGCTTATTCTAATGTTTTCGGATTGTCATACTCAATTCCGTCCTTTATATGATAAGGTAAACAGCTGAGAAACTGTTGTACCTCAAGTTTCTCGTCCACAATATATGCCACATACCTGAGCAGACTTAGAAATTTACTATTCAGTTCTTTCATATTCATTGTTCCCAGTTTTAGCTCATAAAAATTCTTAGCCCTTTCCTCATAATATTGTTCAGATAAAAATTTCTTTTCGAAATATTTCTCAAATGTACTCCAATTTATGTTTTTCTCCCTTATACCTTTTACTATTTTTAAGTTCTGCCACCATATATCAGCTTTTCCCGTAAGATTATAAATAGCTATCCTGGTCTTCAGTTGATTAGAGTAGTTATAAATTTGGAAGTATTTCTTCATCCTGGACAGTTAGGATTCTTCTTCTTCCCCCTTCTCAGTCTCTCCACTAAAGGTTGGCGGCTTGATCTTCTTGAACTCTTGAGAGATTTCTTCATAAGGTTTAAATTTTCTCTTCCTAGTATGGTGGCTATCTTCACTACTGTCACTAGTATAATGAAAGTTTTGTTTATGTAAATCATCATATACTTCAGAAGATCAGCTGCTTTCATTTCTAACTTGTTTAGTATTTTTATCTTTATGCTGATAACCTATATCTTGAGACTCAATTATTTTACCTTTTCCCTTAGTATGAAATGTTTCTATTAAAATCTGATTTAGCTCCTCTTGACCTCTCAGAATCCTCTCATTTTCTTTCTTAACCGATTTCATCTCTAATTTTAATTCCTTAATTGTTTGCAGTAGTTTAGAAGAATTATTAGTTATCGCTTCTTGTATAGGTTCTTTTTGAAGATTATTTTGTTCAGTGTAAGGAGATTTCTCATCCGCATATTCATCCAATCTATCCATACCTTTCATTAAATTAGAAACAAAATTCTCTGGGTGTATCATTCAAAGAAAAAAGCATCAGTCTATGTATTTAAATTTACTGTTCCACATAAGCAAGTTGAGCTACATTCAGGCCTAGTGTTTGAACCTTGTGCTCTGATACCACATGTAATACCCCAAAAATTCATAAAAATTTAAAATTTTTCAAGTGACATAAAATTTCTAAAGTTGCAGCTAAGTACCTGCTAATTGTTAGCAGAAAATGAAACAGGTTATAAAAGAACAACGGGTTGCTTCTTTATAAAAAAAACCCTGTAAACTAAAGGTGTAATCTTAAAAACTTCTATTAGTGCTGTTAATGACTTTGCAGTTGTAAATCTTTCAAAAGTATAAAGGAACTTGTATTTGTTGCTACTAGATATACTGATATTTTTCTTTCATCAAGTAGGGAAAGAATTCTTGTGTGTGATCGAGGCTTACTTAGCTTTACGCTAACACAGATGGACTGCTGGTTCCTTACAAGTTTAGCAAGTATGTGTATGATCCAGTAGGGTGTTATTTAAATTCAAGTCGAGAAGCTACATCCCTAGCATGATTAAGATGTTAGTCTTAGAAAATGTTTTAATATGCTGCTTGTCTTCAAGGAGGTAATGTTAATCTTTTTCTGTCATTACAACTCCATAGTTTGTATTTATAACTAACTCCATAATGAAGTTTACCAACTACATAAACATGGGTTAAAACATTGCAAGAACAAGTACTATCCAATGTTCCTCCAATCGACTGAATATTATAATTTAAAAATCTAAAGAACGCTCTTTTTTTTTTACCATAATGGTTATTTATAATTTCCATAGAGAGAAATATAGCTCACAGCTTGGGCTTAATTTCACTCCATACTGTTTGGTGTTTCTCGTAGCTACCTTCACTTCAAGACTCTATAAACATCCTTCTCTCAATGAATGATCAAGTTACTTATGCTTTTAATTATAAATTCATCATTAAGTTGTTAGAATTTTATTGGGATTTCTTTAACATTTTTGGTCTTTAGTTAACCGAACACTCCTTTAAATATAACTCAAGGCTAAGTTCCAAGAGTCCATAGCTCTTATTCTTACTATGTTTATAAGTTACAACAAGTTCTTCTCACTATTTCCATCAAACCTAGCTAAGAAACATAACTATCCAACTTGATTTTTTAATAAAGAAATCTCTAGAATAAACAAAAATATTAATGTTATATCCTATAGTCAATCCCCTAAGTATCGATACACCGTGGTTTTATAAAAATATTGGCAATCATATAATGCATAGTTTATGATCGCTGGTTTGATTGTAAATCATTGTGTTGCAGCACTGACTATGGAACTTTACCCACACTGGAGAAAATATTTCGAAGGATACGTGGGATGGTTTTATCCACACAAGGGTTGACTTATAACTCAAAATCCTGCTCATGTTTTTTGCAGAGAGAGGGTTCCTCCATCTTGTTGGTCAAGCTGAGAGCTCACGGACATTGGAGACCTGTACCCACCTTCAAGTTTGACAGCTTGCTTCCATATCCAAACGCTGTGACTGTCTTGAGAGAGGTCGTGAGTGGTTTTTGGTATTTCAAGGTTGAAGTAGTTTATAGTGAGTGTAGATACTGGTTTTTCTTCAGGACTTGAGGACTGTGTTTTTCTTAAGCTTGCAAACTGATTGACAGAGCTAAAGCAGGAGTAATTCTTCATCTGGTTGAGTTTATTTTCTCGTTTTCCTTTACAGAGGTGACTCAGTGTCTTCTTGTCTCTTGGCTAGGTGCAAAAACGATCCACAGTGGCCAGTTACCTCAGCTTCATTCAGAAGGAGAAGTTTACAGGTAAAGACTTATTCCAGTTTTGTTTTTTTGTTAGTTTTTTTTTAAAAGGTTTTTTTTTTAAATCTAACTAAGATTTGTAATGATAAAATGGTTTGTAAACTTCCAGGTCCTTCTCCCAGCTCTGTAGGTGGAAACAAGCTTACTCCTTCAACGTTCCACTTGAGCATACATATGATAAGCCCGGGTTGCAAATGAGGGTGTCTTCCTGCAATTTGTTGTGGTGGTTGGAAGATAGGCTCTTTGTGGTTGGTTATGGCACGACCTCAGTTTACTTGCTAGCTTGTTGTTTCTTGCTTGCTTGTTTCTGTATGAGTTTCGATACCCTAGAGGATATCTTTATGCAGGGAAGTCGAAGGCTATAGTAGTCATGATAAAATAGTTTTTATGTCTATGCCTTATGACATGAACAATGTAAACTTCTTTTGCTTCATTTGATAGAGCTCAGCTCTAAGCCCTACGAGGTTGTCGACCTTTGTCTGGTTATTTTTTTAGTTTTCAAAATAGATTTTTAAAGGAAAAAGAAACACTGTTAACCAGTCAAGACTTGTAAATGGATTAAGGGTTTTTACCTGTCAGTAACGAATGGTTACTATTCAATATATCTTACTTTGTATAGTTCAGTATTTAACAGGCTTGAACCTTGACCTTAAATTTTAAAGGCCATAAGCCATTGTTTCTTAATCGATTTTGTTTTCAACAAAATGTTGTTGCATTATTTTAGTTTATATTCATGCAATTAAAATGATTTACAGTGCAATGTATTTATGGGAATTTTTACTGTGTTAAGAGTACTATTATTACTTTGTTTTGGCTCATAAGGGTTGATATTTAAATATAGCCTACAGTTTGATAAAATAATAAATTATACATGGTAATTTCTTAGCTCTGTTTTATTAATTTTCCTTAAATGATTTTTACAGCTGTTACTATTTTTATAAAGGAAATATTTACGGTATATACTAGGATTAAGTTTATCTTTAATGAACTTAGATAGCTACCTTGAGGTTACAGTAGAAACTTTTGTTTTAATACAGAGACAAATATTTTCTGGAAATAAATTATTATAAGAATTTATTGAAAACTATCTAAATCTAAACCCTGAGTGATAGTTTGTTTACTATTCCTATGTTTATTTATTTAACTGTATCTATTGTGTTTATAAAGAATAATAGTATTAAAATAGTTCTATATGTAGTATGATTACTAAATATATTTATATACCTATGTTCAGTTCTTTTCTGAAGTAAATACATTTAATAGATAAAGTATTTACTGTTTCTTTATAGAATAAATCATAAGAAAACTATAGCAGAATTTAGATACATTTTTCATTCACGGTTAAATAAGAATCATCATATCTACCTAAACACCTAGTTGTACTAGAGTACTTCCTAAGCCAAGCATGGAAAAATACAGTATGGAAATCTATTTCTATTTATTTCTCATTTAGCATATTTACAACTATTGCTAACATAATCTGTCAATTACTAAGACCATCAATACACAATTACTCTTTTATTCATAAACCCTAATAAAATACTAACATTCATGTATTTGAAAACTAGTAAATATTTTACTGAAGAGAGTAAATAAATATAATAACATGAAACAAATAGAACCTGTCAATGATGAGGTGACAACAGCTTAAGGAGGCTGTTTCTCCCAACCAAATCTTGGAGAAATCTTAGACTGCACTTTCTCAAGACCCCCAAGCATATTTCCTGGTACTCCTAGTAGAGTACTGGGTGAAGGATATGTCCTTAAGAAATTCTGTCACCTGACCGGTCAAATTACCTCAGTAATCCAAATCTGCTCACAGCAGTAAGAACTTCAGCCTAATAGCTGCAATAAGTTCAGTCTCAGCAGTTAACACCTCAAACTCATTTTAGTAATCCCCTCCATTGAATTTCTCATGAGCAATTCATTCACCCTAAATGATCAATTCTCAGAAATGAGCAGCCTCAGCTGTCTTCAATGGGTAATTTTATAGAAATTCCTAGGTTTTTTGGGTCAGTTTTCACTTAATGAGCCACCTGCTCCAATTCCACTTTCTTGGGGAATCATGAAAAAAAATATAGGGAAGTTGCCACCTACAACAGTTGGAAGTAGTTTGATGATGCTGCCACTTGTCAATGTACTCTCCACCTAGTCTCCTCCCCCAAGTGACCAGCTATCACTCTTTTAACAGCTTCCCTAGTCCTCATAGTTTCCCTGAAATAGAATTGGATATGCATCCCGCATATGACTTTCCAATTCCCAGGTGGCTTCTTCTGGACTAAGGTAATTCCATTGCACCTTCACCTGACCAATGGTGCGTTTTCAAAGGGAGATCTCCCTCCATTCGAGGATACAATCCGATTCAACCAGAAAATCTCCTTCGAGTTCCATCTACAAATCATTCCAATTAATAACATGAGTAGCATCATGTACATACTTTTTTAATACAGAAATGTGAAAAACATTGTGAACTCTTAGATTTGGTGGTAGAGCTAACTGATATTCTACCTGTCCTATCCTGGACAGTATTTCAAAAGGACCATAGTATCAAGGTGCTAGCTTAGCATAGCTACCCAACCTCAGAGAACTCATTTTGGGTCTCACCTTAATAAAAACATGTTCACCTACCTGGAACTCCTTTGGAGTTCGTTTAAGGTCTACTTGGATTTTCTGTCGATCTTGTGCAATTTTCAAGTTACCTTGTACCTGTTTTTCAATTAACTCCATCTCCTTCAATAATTTAGGTCCTAATACTAACCTGTCCATTGGATTACTCCAAGAGATGGGAGTATTGCATTTTTTTCCATACATAATTTTGAAAGGACTAAACCTAGCTGAAGCTTGATAATGATTATTGTAAGCAAATTCGACCAGGTGTATATAATCTTCCCATTTACCTGGCTGCTCCTTTACATACATTCTGAGTAGATCCTCCAATACCTAATTTAATCTTTCAGTCTATCCATTAGTTTGAGGATGGAAGGAGGTACTAAAGTTTAACGTGGTATTCAATCCTTTAAACAAAGATTTTAAAAAATTACCTGTAAATTTAGGGTCTTGGTCTGAAATTATCACCTTCGGTATTCCATGCAACCGAAAATTTTGTTTTAAGAAAATATCAGCAATATTTGCAGCTTTATAAGTAGTTTTTACAGGTATAAAATGGGCTGCTATACTCAATTTGTCAACCACTACCATTATTGAGTCATTTAAGTTCTGATTTCTATGTAATCCTATAACAAAATCAAGGCTAATCATCTCCCATTTCCACCTAGGAATAGGCAATGGTTTAAGTAGCTCAGCTGGATGATGATGTTCATTTTTTACTTGCTAACATTTGAAGCATCTAGCAATATATTCTACCAATTCATTTTTCATGTTTGGCCAGAAATAATCCGTTCTTAGCTTGGTTATAGCTTTCTGATAACCTGGATGCCCTAAATAAGGAGTTTTATGAATTTTGTTTAAAATTAACAGCTAGGTACATTAGGTACGTATAATCTATATTTATACAGTGATAATCCTTTTTCATTCAAGTTGTACCCTCTACTTAGACTTTCTATTAAATTATCTTTTACTTTTGCTTGTAATTTTCAATAATTTTCATCTTGTTCTATTCCAGCTTCAAGTTGTTCTTCCAAGTCTGTTGTATAAGTGTTGATGGCTGCTGTAAATTTCAGCTTTGCATTTCTACTTAATGCATCAGCAACCTTATTCTCCTTTCCTTTAATGTGTTGAATTTCAAAATCATATTCACTTAGAAAAGCTAGCCACCTAGCTTGCCTAGCATTCAAGTTAGGTTGATCTAACAGGTATTTCAATCCTTTATTATCTGTCATTAATATAAAATTCCTTCCAATTAAATGATGACGCCACATCTTTAAGCCATGTATGACAGTAGCTAATTCTAAGTCATAGGTCGCATAATTTTTCTCCTGAATCTTCAGCTTCCTAGACTCATAAGTAATGATGTGTCCTTCCTAAGTTAATACTCCACCTAAACCATCATTGCATGCATCAGTACATACTATAAAATATTTATTAGGGTCAACAATTCTCAGAATTGGTGTGCTGGTTAATAATGTTTTTAACTTTTTAAAATTTTCTTCACACTTTTGATTCCAATCAAATTTCTTTCCCTTTTTCTGCAAAGAGGTTATTTGAAATTCTTGAAAACCCTTCGATGAACTTCCGGTAATAACTGGTAATCCCCATGAATGATCGGACATCAGTTACGTCTTTTGGGACTGGCCAATCTTCAATTTCCTTTATCTTTTCGGGGTCAACAGAAATTCTTTCTTTAGTCACCACATGACCTAAATACTGGATTTTATCTTTAAATAAGTCACATTTACTAAATTTTGCAAAACGTTGATGCTCTCATAACTCTTGGAAGACAATTTTTAAGTGTTCTCTATGTTCCTCTTCAGATTTTGAGTAAATTAAGATGTCGTCAATAAATACGACCATAAATTTATCCAGATATTTGTGCATTACATTATTCATTAGACACATAAAAATAGTTGGAGTATTAGTAAGCCCGAAGGGCATAACGACAAACTCGTAGTGTCCATATCGAGTCCTAAAGGTTGTTTTTTGATTCAGACCTGGTGGTATCTAGACTGTAAATCAATCTTTGAAAACACCGTGGCTCCATGTAGCTGATCAAACAGATCATCTATGCGAGGTAACGGGTATCTGTTCTTGATAGTAATGTTATTTAATTGATGATAATCTATACATAGTCATAGGGTTTCATCCTTCTTCTTAACAAAGATGACAGGTGCCCTCCAGGGAGACACACTAGGTTTAATGTAATTATTATCAATAAGTTATTTTAACTGTAACTTAAGTTCATTTAATTCTAATATATTCATCTAATAAGGAGCTTTTGAGATGGGCACTACACCAGGAACCAGCTCAATAGTAAAATCTAATTCCCATTTCGGAGCAGTCCCAAAATTTCTTCTGAAAATACATTTGAATATTTCCTTAGAATTAGAATATCTTCCAATTTTAATTTATCGAAGTTGTTAAGGTTTTCTTCATCGATTACTGTTATTGCATAAGCCTTACCGCATTTCCTAATAGCTCTCTTAAGTTGCAAAGAAGAAATCTGCCTTACATCTATTTTTCTAGGAATTCCCCTTACATTTATTAACTTTCCATCATTATTTATGCAAGTAAAGGTTTTATCAAAGCAATTCAAGACCACCCTATGCTACTCTAACCAATCCATACCAATTAATATATCATATGAACCTAAAGGTAGCACATTGAGCTTAACAAAATTTTCAAACTGATCCATAGTTATTGCACAACTCTTAACAAAGCTAAATACCTTTCTCTTTGCACCAGTAGCTAGCTGAACTAACCAAGAACTTGCAAACTTTTTAACTGGAAGCTTACACTTTTCTACTAAATTAGGAGAAATGTAGCCTAAAATATCTCCTCAATCAATTAAAATAGATATAGGTATTTGATTTATCTTACCTTCCACTTCCACCATGGAAGTTTGATAATATGCTTGCCAGTTCTCTAATGTTGTACTGATCCTGGGCATTGTCCTCACTAGATCAGCAACAGTCATCTCCTCCTATATTGTGTTTATGTTGCTAACAGTCTTCTTCCAATTGGGGCAAACTGATGCATAATGTGGACCATTGCATTCCCAACACTTTATGGGTTCCTTTTGTTCAAAGTTCTTTGTATAGTTACTGTGGTTGTTAGTATATTCTTTATTCCTTTGATTATTCGGATTGGTGTCTGAATTACTTTTGTTTCCTTGGAAATTTTTACTAAGAAAATTTCTGGTGTTATTATTTTTAAAATTTTGATTAGGCACAAAGTCTTTCTTTTTCTCTTCTAAGTTATTATTCCTTTTGTCCTTCCAGTTGGCCATACTCTCCTATTTATGATTCTGTTCATAACATAAATTCACTTTTCTCATTGCTTCTTCTAATGTTTTCAGATTGTCATACTCAATTCTGTCCTTTATATGATAAGGTAAACAGTTGAGAAACCACTCTACCTTGGGTTTCTCATCCACAATATATGGCACATACCTGAGGAGACTTAGAGATTTACTATTCAGTTCTTTTATATTCATTGTTCCTAGTTTCAGCTCGTAAAATTCCTTAGCCCTTTCCTCATAATATTGTTCAGATAAAAATTTCTTTTTGAAATATTTCTTAAATGTACTCCAATTTATGTTTTTCTCCCTTATACCTTTTACTCTTTTTAAGTCCTACCACCATATATCAGTTTATCCCGTAAGATTATAAATAGCCATCCTGGCCTTTAGTTGATTAGAGTAGTTATAAATTTGGAAGTATTTCTTCATCCTAGACAACCAGGATTTTGCTTCTTCCCCCTTCTCAGTTTCTCCATTAAAAGTTGGTAGCTTGATCTTCTTGAACTCCCTAGATATTTCTTCATAAGGTTTAAATTTTCTCTTCCTAGTATGGTGGTTATCTTCATTACTGTCACTAGTATAGTGAAAGTTTTGTTAATGTAAATCACCATATACTTTAAAAGATGAGCTACTTTCATTTCTAACTTGTCTAGTCTTTTTATATTTATGCTGATAACCTATATCTTCAGACTCAGTTCTTTTACCTTTTCCCTCAGTATGAAATATTTCTATTAAAATCTGATTTAGCTCCTCTTGAGCTCTCAGAATCCTCTCATTTTCTTTCTTAACCGATTCCATCTCTGATTTTAATTCCTTAATTGTTTCTAGTAGTTCGGAAGAATTATTTGTTATCTCTTCTTGTATAGGTTTTTTTTGAATATTATTTCGTTTAGTGTAAGGAGATTCCTCATCCACATATTCTTCCAATCTATCCATACCTCTCATTAACTCAGAAACAAAATTCTTTGGGTGTATCATTCAAACAAAACAACATCAGTCTGTGTATTTAAATTTATTGTTCCACATAAGTCAGGCCTAGTGTTTGAACCTTGTGCTCTGATACCACATGTAATAATCCAAAAATTCATAAAAATTTAAAAAATTTCAAGTGACACAAAATGTCTAAAGTTGTAGCTAAGTACCTGCTAATGGTTAGCAGAAAATGAAACAGTTTATAAAAGAACAAGGGGTTTCTTCTTTATAAAAAAAAAACTGTAAACTAAAGGTGTAATCTTAAAAACTTGTGTTAGTGTTGTTAATGACTTTGCAGTTGTAAATATTTCAAAAGTATAAAGGAAATTGTATTTGCTGCTACTAGATATACTGATATTTTTCTTTTGTCAAGTAGGGAAATAATTCTTATGTGTGATCGTGGCTTACTTATATTTATGCTAACACAGGTGGACTACTGGTTCCTTACAGGTTTAGCAGGTAAGCGTATGATCCAGTAGGGTGTTATTTAAATTCAAGTCGAGAAGCTACTTCCCTAGCATGATTAAGATGCTAGTCTTAGAAAATGATTTAATATGTTGCTTGTCTTCAAGGTGGTAATGTTAATATTTTTCTGTCGTTACAACTCCATAGTTTGTATTTATAACTAACTCCATAATGACGTTTACCAACTGCATAAACATGGGTGAAAACTTTGCAAGAACAAGTAATATCCAATGTTCCTCCAATCAACTAAATATTATAATTTAAAAATATAAAGAACACTTTTTATTTTTGTTTACCATAATGGTTTTTTATAATTTCCATAGAGAGAAATATAGCTCACAGCTTGGGCTTAATTCCACTCCATACTGTTTGGTGTTTCTCACGGCTACCTTCACTTCAGGACTCTATAAACATCCTTTTCTCAATGAATGATCGGGTTACTTATGCTTTTAATTATAAATTCACCATTAAGTTGTTAGAAGTTTATTGGGATTTCTTTCACGTTTTTGGTCTTCAGTTAATTGAACACTTCTTCAAATATAACTCAAGGCTAAGTTCCAAGAGTCCATAGCTCTTCTTCTTACTATGGTTATAATTTACAACATGTTCTTCTCACTATATCCATCAAACCTAGCTAAGAAACATAACTATCCAACTTGATTAATTAATAAAGAAAACTCTAGAATAAAAAAAAATATTAATGTTATATCCTATAGTTGATCCCCTAAGTATCGATACACCATGCTATTACCAAAATATTGGCAATCATATAATGCATAGTTTATAATGATCGCTGGTTTGATTGTAAATCATTATGTTGCAGCACTGACTATGGAACTTTACCCACATTGGAGAAAATATTTCGAAGGATACATGGGATGGTTTTATCCACACAAGGGTTTAATTATAACTCAAAATCCTACTCATTTGTTTTGCACAGCGAGGGTTCCTCTGTCTTGTTGGCCGAGCTAAGAGCTCGCGGCCATTAGAGACCTGTACCCACCTTCAAGTTTGATATCTTGCTTCCATATCCAAACACTGTGACTATCTTGAGAGATGTCATGAGTGGTTTTTGGTCTTTAAAGGTTGAAGTAGTTTACAGCGAGCGTAGATACTGGTTACTCTAGGAATCGAGGACTGTGTTTGTCTTGAGCCTGCAAATTGATTAACAGAGCTCAAGGAGGAGTACTTCTTCATTCGGTTGAGTTGATTTTCTCATTTTTTTTTGCAGTGGTGACTCAGTGTCTTCTTGTCTTCTGGCCCAGTGCCAAAAGGATCCATGGTGGTCGGTTACCTCAGCTTCATTCAGAAGGAGAAGTTTATAGGTAAAGACTTATTCCAGTTTCTTTTTTTTTTGTTAGTTTTTCTAAAAAAGTTTTTTTTTTAAATCTAAGTAATATTTGTAATGATAAAATGGTTTGTAAACTTGTAGGTCCTTCTCCCAGCTCTGTAGGTGGAAACAAGCTTACTCCTTCAATGTTCCACTTGAGCATACATTTAGTAATCCCTGGTTGCAAACGAGGGTTTCTTCCTGCAATTTGTTGTGGTGGTTGGAAGATAGGTTCTTTGCGGTTGGTTATGACACGACCTTGATTTACCTGCTAGCTTGTTGTTTCTTGCTTTCTTGTTTCTGTATGAGTTTTGAAACCCTAAAGGGTATCTTTATGTAGGGAGGTTAAAGGCTATAGTAGCCATGATAAAATAGTTTTTATGTCTATTCCTTACGGCATGAAAAATGTAAACTTATTTTGCTTCATTTGATAGAGCTTAGATCTAAGCCCTACGAGGCTGTCAACCTCTGTCTGGTTATTTTTTTAGTTTTTAAAACAGATTTTTAAAGGAAAAAGAAAGACCGTTAATCAGTCAAGACTTGTAAATGGATTAAGGGTTTTGACCTAACAGTAATTAATGGTTACTATTCAATATATCTTACTTTGTATAGTTCAATCTTTAACAGGCCTAAACCTTGAAATTAAATTTTAAACGCCATAAGCCATTGCTTCTTAATCGATTTTGTTTTCAACAAAATGTTGTTGCATTATTTTAGTTTATTTTCATGCAATTAAAATGATTTACAGTGCAATGTATTTATGGGAATTTTTACTCTGTTAAGAGTAATATTATCACTCACTTTTGGCTCATAAGTGTTAATATTTAAATATACCCTACAGTTCGATAAAATAATAAATTTTACATGGTAATTTCTTAACTCTCTTTTATTAATTTTTCTTCTATGATTTTTATAGCTGTTACTATTTTTATAAAGAAAATATTTAGGGTATATACTAGGATTAAGTTTATCTTTCATGAAATTAGATAGCTTCCTTGAGGTTACAGTCGAAACTTTTGTTTTAATACAGAGACAAATATTGTCTAGAAATAAATTATTATAAGAATTTATTGAAAACTATCTAAATCTAAACCCTAAGTGATAGTTTGTTTACTATTCCTATGTTTATTTGTTTAACTGTATCTATTGTGTTTATAAAGAATAATAGTATTAAAATAGCTCTATATGTAGTATGATTACTAAATATATTTATATACCTATGTTCAGTTCTTGTTTGAAGTAAATACATTCAATAGATAAAGTGTTTACTGTTTCTTTACAGAATAAATCATAAGTAAACTATTGCAAAATTTTGATACATTTTTAATTCAAGGTTAAATAAGAATCATCATATCTACCTAAACACCCACCTGTACTAGAGTACTTCCTAATCCAGGTATGGTAAAATACAGTATGGAAATATATTTCTATTTATTTCTCATTTAGCATATTTACTACAATTTCTAACATAATCTCTTAATTACTAAGTCCATCAATACACAGTTACTCTTTTCTTCATAAACCCTAATAAAATACTAACATGCCTGTATTTGAAAACTAGTAAACATTTTACTGAAGACAGTAAATAAATATAATAACATGAAACAAATAGAACCTGTCAATGATGAGGTGACAACAGCTTAAGGAGGTTGTTCCTCCCAACCAACTCCTGAAAAAATATTAGACTACACTTCCTCAGGACCCCCGAGCCTGTTTCATGGTCATCCTGGTAGAGTACTGGGTGAAGGATATGTCCTTAAGACCTTCTGTCACCTGACTGGTCAAATTACCTCAGTAATCCAAATCTGCTCACAACAGTAAGAACTTCATCCTAATAGCTACAATAAGTTCAGTCTCAGCATTTAACCCCTCAAACTCACTTCAGTAATCCCCTCCATTGAATTTCTCATGAGAAATTCATTCACCCTGAATGATCAATTCTCAGAAATGAGCAGCCTTAGCTTTCTTCAATGTGAAATTTTATAGGTCTTCTGGGTCAATTTTCACTTAATGAGCCACCTGCTCCAATTCCACTTTCTTGGAGAATCATGACCACAAATATAGGGAAGTTGCCACCTGCAACAGTTGGAAGTAGTTTGAGGATGCTGCCACTTGTCAGTGTACTCTCCACCCAGTCTCCTCCACCAAGTGACCAGTTAACACTCTTTTAACAACTTCCCTAAGCTGTTGTCTCATCATTTATTTATTTATAAGTAAAATATTCTGAATTACATTAATTATTCTTGACCCTACTTGGTCATCAATTACAAACTTATCATAAAATATAACACAATGTTCCTCACATAACATTAAATTGTTTTTGCAAATTGGGGCATGTGACAATGCAGATATTAATAAACAAGTAACAAAACTTATAAAAACAGGTGTGGAAATGGAAATATTGAGCCCTTGTTTTGTACCCACCTTGTTCGGTCCAAAAAAAGGAGGTGAGTGGAGTATGTGCACAAATAATAGGTAAATGAATAAGATTACCATCAAGTATCAGTTTTTGATACCCCATCTGGATGAAATGATGGATGTGATAGCAAAAGCTCAATATTTTAGTAAAATTGATTTGCGAAGAAGATACCACCATATCCATATTCATGAAGGGGATGGATCAAAAACTACTTTTGAGACTAGAGATGGTCCCTATGAATGGATGGTAATGTCGTTCAGGTTGTTAAATGCACCTAGTAATTTCGTGCAGTTGATGAATAGTGTTATACACCCTTATATTGGTAAGTTTGTTGTTTTTTTTTATGACATTTTAATTTTTAGTAAAGAAAGGATGAATACTTACACTATTTGAAGGATATATTAGATGTATTGAGAAATAATTATCTTTATATAAATATGAATAAGTGTATCTTTCTGCAAGAAATTTTGGTATTCTTAGGATTTGTTATTTTAGTAGAAGGGGTCAAGATGGACTCAGAAAAGGTCATGGTAATTCTGGAGTGGCCAAGTCTAAGGAGTATAATGAAGGTAAGAAGTTTTCATGGACTGGGCACATTTTACCAAAATTTTATCAAAAATTTTACCATTATTATGGCACTTAAAAGAGATTGCACTAAAGGAAAGGCATTTATATGGATCGATGAAACCAAAAAAAAATTCATGTTTTTGAACAGGAAGGAAACTGGGGCCCCAACTTTAGCATTACCATATTTTGGAAAATTATTTGAGGTAGACTATGATTCCTCACATGTAGGAATTGGAGTTGCCCTTGGTCAAGATGGTCGACCAATTGCATTTTTTAATATAAATGAGGTAAAGAAGAACTACTATACATATGATGTTGAACTCTATGCTATTGTACAAACATTGTGGCATTGGAGGAATTATTTAGTTCCAAAGGATTTTGTGTTGTTTATCGATCACATCACTTTACAATATGTAAACACATAGAAGAAGTTGAACACTAGACATGCCAAATGGATTTCTTTTTTATAAGGATACACTTTTGTTGTAAAGAAAAAATGAGGAAAATAGAACTAGGTTGTCGATGCTTTGAGTTGGCGTGTTGTTCTTTTGACAACTATGGAAAATGAGGTAATTAGGTTTGAGGCACTTAAAGATATCTACGTGTCGAATCCTGTTTTGGGGGATTTTGTGAAATAGTTGAAGGATCCATTCGTTGGAAAAGTGGATCTTATTTGAGTACAATACTTTCTACAAGATGGATGCCTCTTCAAAGATAAACAAATCTACATTCTAGTTGGTTCTATGAGAGAAAATATCATCAGAGAGCTTCATAGTAGTGTCTTGGATGGCCATTTTGGGAAGGATAAGACACTAGACTTAATAGACTATAAGTATTATTGGCCGAAGATGAAGAGGTATATCACTAGGTATGTGGCAAGGTGTAGGATGTTTCAAGTGGATAAGGGACACTACCAGAATATATGATTGTTTATACCATTACCAGTACCCATGAGCCCATGGAAATATCTGAGCATGGAATTTGTGTTGGGAATCCCCAATACACAATGAGGTAATGATTTTATTTTTTTGGTTCTTGATCAGTTTTAAAAAATGGGTCATTTCATTGCTTGCAAAAAAACTGGTGATGCCTCGAGGGTGTCATAATTGTTTTTGTTATAAATTGTTAGGCATGGTGTACCCAAAACCATTACTTCTGATCCAGATAAATAGTTCTTGGGAAATTTGTGGAGAACTTTGCTGAAGAAAATAGACACTAAATTGTAGTTCAGTAGTTCCTATCATCCCCAACTAGATGGGAATACCGAGGTAGTAAATTAGAGTTTGAGAAACCTGTTATAGATCATTGTTGGAGAGAAGCCCAAGCAGTGGGATTTGGCTTTACCCCAAGTAGAATTTGCCCACAAGAGTTCCATGAATCGATCCATAGGTAAATATCGATTTCAGGTTTTTCATGTAAGGAATCCTTCAAGTGTACTTGACTTGGTACAACTACCGATTGTGGACAAAATCAATGATGATCGAGAAGCATTTGTCAAACACATTCAACAATTGCAACAAATAGTGCAAAAAAAATTGCAGGATAGTAACGAGAAGTACAAAATGATAAAAAAATGTTGGTCCCCTCCCTCAGGTATTTAATTAAGGATATTTGGTAATGGTTTATTTTCATAAAGAGAGGTTTCCTACAAGAACCTACCACAAATTGAAGTACAAGAAAATTGGTCCTTGCTTAATTCTCAAGAAAATAAATCAGAACACTTAAAAGATATATCTATTAGTGGATGTTGATATTTCTCATTTATTTAATGTATCTGGTTTATATATATTCCATGGGGATGATTTGGATAATGAGAACGAGGAGGATTTGAATTGTCATGGGGCTATTCCCTGGAATAAAAAAGGAATAGATTGCACGTGTTATAGATAAAAAAAACATTTAGATTCGGCAAGTAAGGTACAACCGATATGTGGTAGAGTGGGAAGCTTTCACCCCAACAGAAATCAAATGGATTATAGATAGGGAATTGGAGAACTTGGTCATGTTCAATGGTAGCGGTTTGAGGACAACAACTTGCAAGAGTTGCATTCTTTTTAACAAGAGAAGAATGATGTAGTTTGAAGTCAACAACTTTTGAGGGCCATAACTTTTGACTTGTGTATCTTTATTTTATTAAATTTCAAGTGGAGTTGCTTATTTTAGATTTCACTTCCGTTCCATTCTAATCTTTAAGATTGGATTTCATTTTGACATTTTCTGTGCCCAAATTCCTTCATTAAAGGCCTCAAATTTGGGTTTTAGTGATTTTTAGGATTTTTTTAAATGTAATTCTTAATTATCTTTCAGTTGTGCACGTAAATATGAAAATCAATTCGGCATTTAGTGTCTCTCAAGTTAGCTCTCATTTAGGTGTAAGATTTGAATCATTTCACATAATTTTGCAAACTTACTAAAAATAACAAGTTTCTAAAAATAATAGTTTTTTTTTCTAAATTGTAGTTTTCAATGGATATAAGGAATTTTCAGTTCATTGTAACAATCAAAGTGGATGAAGGGATAATAGATTGATTCTTCATTCTCATATTCTATGTTATTTTGTATCTTGTGAGTGCATTCAAGTTTATTTGGTTATATCAAAATTATATGGTTGTTGATTGATATTATAGCTGAAGATTCTAATGGCCTAATATTATGTAATTTCAAAATCTTAATTTGATATTTGTTAATAATTTTATGCTAAGGAAAGTGACCAAAGTTGTAAATTATATATCTCAAAAGTTGCAAGTATGACAACTTGAATTGGCATGAAATTTTGCATTAGTTAGAAATAGATAGTGATAATTGTTAAAAAAAGGAAGATGAGGTCATGGTTTATTTATTGTAACTTGGAATATTATATCATTTCTTAATATTTTTGTAAGTAAATGAATCATAAATTCATTTATAGATATACTCATATATAAATATGAGTGAAACATTCATTGGTACAAGTGGACATGAGTTAGAGTGAAAAAACATGAAAGGACATTAAAATTCTAATGACCTTTGGATAATATCTTCTACATGTTCATTGAGATTATTGGTCATTGGAATGAGTAAATTAAGTAACGTTCGTGACTTTATAATGTGGAGAAAGGATAACGGATTTAGTGAATCTATGTTGGGAAAATTAAAATATGAGTTGTAAACTTAGATTGATAGTTATGGTTGATAATAAGAATTTGATAAAAACATTAAGGTTTTCTTGGGTTCATAAATGCTAATATTATAATTTAGCATTTATCATTTTTAAATCAAACTATGTGTTTATCACGATGGTTAACTAGAATAACATTTGAAATTTTTTGAAATATTTAAGTATTGGATTATTTCATATTATTTAATTTAAAATTATTTTGAAATGTTTAAGTGATGGATTATTCCATATGATTTTATTTAATTAAATAATAATTATTTGATCATATGCATTTTTAACCAAAATATTTAGAATTGACTTATGATCTTTTGGAGCTTGAAGGTCTAGATTTATAAAAAAAAATATGAAGAATGTTATAACACATGGAAATATGGTGATGAATTTTTAAGTACAATATTTATAATTGACTTATGATATTTTGGAGTTTGAAGGTTCACATTTATAAAAGAAGAATATGAAGAATGTATAGTACATGGAAATAGGGCAATGAATTAGTGATGGATGGCTAGTAAGACAATCGAAAGCATGCAAAATGACAATTCATTTATATTATTGACGAAAATTTAAATGCATATTGATTTAGATAAAATTGACCATTAGTTTTAAGGAAGTCAAGATTTTTTTCTTAAACCATGGGAACAAAAACCTCCCAAGAGTATATCCAACAACCTGCAAGCCAAATATACCAATAACTTGTGATTTAAACAAGTCAAGAATTGATGAGATAGTTATGAGGTATGGAATAGTAATTTTACCTCATGCTTGACCTGGATATACATACTTAATCATATATTTTTATGTTTTAATTATTATAAGGGCCTTTTACACTCGATACTAATGTTAATAATAGTTATAAATTCATAAGAAATGTTCATAATCAAGGAAAAAATGAAACATTGAATTGATGTTAAATTTGAATTATTATGATATCATATAAAACATAGGTACACGTGAACCTTATTTAAAATCAAGTACACATAGTTCACTACATAAAATGTTAAGTTAGATGTTTTTTTTTTAAAGGTAAAAAATGCCACATTATTTAATAAGACTTATTATTACTTTTTATCATTACTGCCAAAAGAATTCTATATAAGAATTATTATTATTTATTAGCATTATTGTCAAGAGCATTCTACATGGATTGATAAATTGATAATGCAGGATGGAACAAATTGATCTATGCTTTAAAACTCTCTTTGGTCGAGCATGTATATAATGTGTTAATAGGATATGACTTAGATTCCTTTGGATGTTATTGAATGTTATAACTTTATATATGGATTTATTGTTTTAGAATACTAATGATTATATATAACATATGTGATGGAAGTGTGTGTGATGGAATTATTATGTAGTGTAATATTAATAATGATCAATCGAGTGTGATGGAAAGGATTTATAAGCATATGGACTTTAGGGAAATTCAAGTTGTATTAAAGTTTAACAATAATTTTCTAGAAATAAAAATACATAATAATAAACATGCACACTAATTTTGAATATTTACTCTAGAAACCATTTTATGATAAAACAACATTTGTGAGATATTTTCCATTAGCCTTAGTCAGTATGACCAAGCAATGGCCAATACAGCTAACACCAACCACTTGAGTCATGTTACAATGGAGCTAGTCAAGATTTTAAATAATCTTAATCTCATACTAGTATCAAGGGAGAATACCATGGGGACGTAAACCATCGAATTTAAACCCTCTAATGATGAAATACATGTTAATCTAGTTATCTAATTTTTACCAAGACAATATTAATGCAATATTCCCCACTTTAAACTTGACCCGGGGTAAAATACTATCCTCCTTAAAGTTAATAATTAGGTATCCTAAAATAAAACATTCCTCCTCCTCCCTTCCACCCTTAATTATCACCTAGGTTTACTTCTATACGTTACACCGCTAATCCAATAAACTAGGGGTACTCATTCCTAAATAGATCTTATAGCGATATGATTATTTACATAATGATTAAATCCAACTCTATAATGATTCGTAGCGTTGTATACCTAAACATGTGATGCTTTAAGTCTCTACTTTCTTCTTAAATCCATTGAGCCAAATCAAACACTCCTTAGTTAAGTATGTTATGCACAAAATTCCAAAAAGAGTATAAAATAAGAAAGACAAAGTAATCAAATTCCTTAAGAATGAAGTAAAGAGATGAATAAGAAACCTCTTTAAGGAAGAAACATCCTTTTACAATGTACTAGATACAGAAGACAAGATGAGATGATCCTAAAACTATATTTCCTTGTTATATATATAGGAGTCAAAAGGTACAACTACATTTCTAGGAAACCACACAATTACAATTAAGGTCATAGCCAACAAACAAAGGTAATACTAATATATTAAAAGTAATGTAATGTCACAATATAGAGGGATTCAGATTCCCCTCCCATTCAAACAAGTGTTTTCCTCAACACTTTATTAATTCTGGATGTTTTTTCATGAAGAACTTGTGTTCCCATGTTGCCTCTTTTATTGGAAAGTTCCTCCACTTGACAAGGTACTATGTAATTGTTCAATTCAATATTTATCTATCCTTGTGTTGAGGATTGTTTCAGGTTGTATTAGTAATTTCCATTCTTCTACAATCTCACATGAAATAGTTTTAAATGGGATTTTGTCACCAATAACCAATTTTAGGCATGAAACATGGAAGACTAGATGTACATGTGAAGATGGAGGAAACTCCAATTTGTAATCCATAAATCAAAAACTTTGCAACACCTTATAAGGACCGTATTACCTGGGTGTGTAATTATAATACATACTAATGTATTTTTGGTACAAATTTCAAAAGAATATAAGTAAAATCAAACATGTGTCAATAAATACAAGTTCGTTCTCTACTCAAAGGGATAAAATTCCATGTTTTGTGAAATTTATCATAATTCTTGTATGGCAGATGATAAGTATCACATAAAACCTATGGCATCATAGTGAAGGAATACCATGATATTATAGGAAAACCATTCAGAATTATAGGGGCCATATTTCTATATATAATTTAGGAGAAATGTCGACCAACTATACAACCTACAAACTAGGGTTTTTAAAGGTATGTTAACTTGAAACTAGCATAATGTTTATTTAGAATATCTAATTTTAGGTTATTAAAATTATTTTATAAAAATTAAATAAATAATAACTATGGTAAATATCAATTGGATCTAATGGAAACGTGTGGAATAAAAAATATTTCTCCCATTAAGCCTCCTGAAAGATCAACCCTAACTCATGAACAAAACAAGGAAATGAGTAACTAGCTATCTAATTTGGAGACTAGGTTTAAGGAATTGAATGATATATCAATTACACATGTTAAATTGGTCAACATAATTTTATTTTTTTTACATAGCAAGTGATTTGAAAAGGATGTTCAGTAAGGTCTGTCTCAAAAATATGACCAGTGAGATTGCTAGTAAGAAGGATCATAAAATTATGGCCAATAAAGAGGACGTAAAATATATAAAAGGGTACTTTTTAATGATATAAGATATATCTTTCATCATAACTCATATCCTAAATAAGTGGATAAAAATAGTTGGATAACAAGATGTTTGAGACCTCAACATTTGATCATTCATCACATAATCATAGGTTTAACTCAAAACCAAGTAGCTACTTCATTCCCAAGATTGGTATGAATTTTTTTATGGAATGGATCCAATGACATGGATATTCCATATGGAGTAATTATTTGATCTACGCCAAGTGCCAACATTACAAACAATAACTATTTCATCCTTGTATTTAGAACCTCGATAATTTGTATTGTAGAAATAGACTTTTAACCTTAAAAAGATCTCTATTTTCTCTTGGTATATTTTTACATATGAATTCATAGAATAATATGAGGATATTAAGAGAAACAAATTCTTTGGCCAATTGATAAATATCAAGAAAAAAGGTCTTGTTATAAAGCACATTAACCAGTTTCAAAAGTTGAGTCTTAATGTTAAGAATATTCTAGAGGTAACTTGTTCGATCTATTTATGGGAACTTTAAAGGAGAAAATTCAAAAAGAGATACATATCCTTGAACCAACATTATTGGAAAAATTATTTTAGTTTGGAAAGAAAATGGTTACTAGAAGTGCTTCTACTAATAACTATAAAAAAAGGGAACATTTCTTCTACAAGCCTCACTAAGCCTACAAGGTTGATGACTCAACAAAATAATGGAATAACATAAAAGGAACTATGTTTAAATTTTGATTGCAACTAGACTAAGGGTCATAAGTGAAATGAAAATAAAATATTCTACATATACTATGAAGAAGAAGAAGATCTAGAACTAGAACAATATTAAGAGATAGATCTAGAAGATACTACTCCAACCATATATTTCCATGTGCATTATCAATCCTCAAAATTTCAACACACACACGTGCGTGCGCACGAAGAGTGAGAGCGGGAGAGGGAGACAAATAAAGTGATTTTATCGATTCCGGTAGTATCCATAACTTCATTAATGTCAAACTAGCCATACTTCTCAATTGCGTTGTATATCTGACACCATAATTTCAAGTAATGATTGAATATGAAGGTGCCATAAATTGTTCAAGGGGAAGTATTTATTTTATATTCCAAATATTGCAATCTGACTCGGTGGTGTTGAGGTTGTACTAGCAGTCTAATGGATACAATATTTATGAACATTAGCCCATAATTTTAAAAAAAATCATGAGATTATTTTTAGGACGAAATAAAATTGAACTCAAAGGTATTTTAAGGATTTAAAACCTCTAAAGTGATAAGCTCTAAGATATTGACAAAATTTCTAGAAAAGGGACACCATGGAGTAATTGCACATTTGTGTTGGAATATCAAGCAATACTGAGAGGGGGGTGAATCAATATTAATCAATCTATTTAAATTTTTATCACTTAAAAACAAAATCAACAATAAAATAAAACATATAGTATTATCATGATATCCCAACTTGGAAAACCACCAACTCTTTCAATACTGCAAAATTATATTTACAAATAGGTTATGCCTACTACTATATACAAGGATGCTTCAACACCCTATTTACCAGCAACTACTGGGAGGAAGCTACAACCCCCTAGTTTATCACCTACTACTGAAAGGATGCTACAACACCCTATTTACCAGCTACCACTGGAAGGAGACTATGACCCCCTTGCAATCCAATTTCCTTCCCTAACGCCTCCCAATTGCCCTTATATGATATTTTTATATTTGACTACTATACACCGATCGATATATCAATTTAATGTATAGAGACACTTATTTGAAAATTTAAAGTGTTGTTTATATACCCTCAAATGTATCTCTTCATCTAATAGTCACATTTATTTATCATGACTTTTCACAAACAATAAAACTAATTCGAAAATACCTATCTATTTATGGTTTTTAACTCTATGTAATTTATCACTTGTGACCTTCTGCAGTTGCATTTACACAACAATCTCTTCATAACAGACCTTTCCGCATTCACCTTTCTGCATTTCAACTTCCACAAATAACCTCCTTAAATTGTGGATTGTAGACAATTACCTTTTCGCAATTTATTTCCCATGACGACCTCTTTGCAATCAAAAACTCCTTTCTTCTGCAATTGCAGATTGCGGATTGTGGGTTGTGGGTCTGCATTTCAATTTTTTCTCAAAATTGTTTAAGCAATTCATCTTATGCAAGACTTCTTCCGCAATTTGTGGATTGTGGATTGCAGGTCTGTATTTCGAATTTTCTCGAAATTAATTTTGCAATTCATCTTCAGAAATATTTCTTCCACACTTTGTGGGTTGCGGATTTTGGATACCTTCTATATTGCGGATTGCGGATGTGACTCCCAACCCTATCGAAATGGGCTTCCACAAATTTCTTTCCGCAACTTGTGTGAACTGTCAATCGCTTTGTGGAATCCTCCTCATCCGTTGATCAATTATCAAATGCGGAACTTCAATTTGGTGCTCTAGAATGTTATCTTCCACAAAAATTTACTTTGTAGATCATTTTCCTTCCATTGATCTGTTCTCTTGATACAATCTGAGCCGTCTAACCTCTACTAAATAAGCTGACCACAACTCCATGATTCTGCGTTGATTGATCTCCACAATTTTGTGTTAGGATCAATCAATGTTTATATAAAGACACAAGACATTGTAAGATTTACTTATATTGTATCGGGTCTTCATATCACTATTGGGTATTCATATTTTATAAGTAAATCTTCCAATGTTTATTTCATCCAAATGAATTATGTACAACATGATGCAGCAACAATATACTCGGCTTCTGTTGTAGACAGTGGAATGGAAGACTACTTTTTTCTTAGCCATGACACCAAGTAACTTCCTAAGTAGAATGGTGATCCACTTGTGCTTTTTCTGTCATCAATGCTTCCTACCCAATCTGCATCACTAAATTCTTTTAGAGTGAAGTTATTTTCTTGTTGATACCATAATCCATAATCCATGGTACCTTTTAGATATCTAAGAATTGTTTTTACTGCAGCTGCATGTGTTTCTTTTGGGGTTTATTGGAATCTGGAAACCAATCCTATAGACTGCATTGCATTTGGCCTTGTATTTGTTACATATAATAAATTACCAATCATTGACATATACATAGTATGATCTACTTCTAAAGATTCATCATCCTTTCTCAATTTACAACTAATGACCATTGGAGTACTAACAGGTTTGGATTATTCCATTTTGAAATTTTTCAACATCTCTTTGATATACTTAGTTTGAGAGATGAAAATACCTTTTTTGATTCAGATACTTAGAAACCTAGAAAGAATATCAGTTCTCCTAACATCAACATTTAAAATTCCTTCTTCATTTCTAAAGCAAAGTTTACACTCAAAATTTGTAGATCACCTTCGAATATGATATCGTCTATGTATACCACAACAATGATCCTATTTTTTTCAAATTTTATGTATAAATTATTGTAAGTGACCCCTCTTCCATCTCCTTGCTTCTTTAAATACTTGTCAATTCTTTAGAACCATGCTCTTTGAGCTTGTTTAAGTCCATAGAGTGCCTTCTTAAGTTTGCAAACAAAATTTCTATTTTCTTCTAAGAGAAAACCTCTAGGATGCTCAATATAGACTTCTTCTTCAATTTATCCATTAATAAATGCATATTTTACATCCATTTGGTACACGTTGAAGTTTTTGTAGCATGAAAAAGATAAAAACATCATAATGGATTCAAGTCTTGCCACAGGTGAAAATGTTTCATCAAAGTTAACACCTTCTACTTGAGCATATCCCTTTCATACTAATATGGCCTTGTTTCTTGTCACATGACCATTCTCATTGAATTTTTTTTTAAATCCATTTGGTTCAAATAACATTCATGCTTTTAGTTCTTAGGACAAGTTACCAAGTTTGGTTCTTCTGTATTTGATCAAGTTCTTCATTCATAGCATTGATCCAATCCTCACTTTTGCAATATTATTTAAATGTTTTGGGTTCTATTATTGAAAGTAGTCCCTATTCTTTATAATACAATAATATTATTCTTATGTTAACTCCCAAATTTTTGTCACCAATTATTTTACTTTCAGGATGATTCTTCTGAACCCACCTAAATGGTGTCTTTTCTCCTGATCTTGGAGAGTCTTCATTCTCACCTTCAAGTTATTCTTCTTTCTCTAGTTTATCTTCTTCTTCTTCTTCAAACACATCCTCTTCTTCTCAACTTTCTTATTTTTCTTTATCCTCTATTTCTTCATCATCAGTCTCTTCAACATCCACAACTTATGGGATTTGTATTCTTCTTGGTTTAGTATCATCAACAGTTACATTTTCACTTTATATGATCTTGTGAAACCTTGGATTTTAACATTTGTATGCCTTTTTGGTGGAGGAGTATCCATGAAATATGCCTTCATCTATTCTAGAGTCAAACTTTTATAGATTATCATCATCTCTTTTTATGTATCATTTACTTCCAAAAACTCTAAAATATTTAACTGAAGCTGGTCTTCCAAACTGTTTCTCATAAGGAGTCTTGTCACCATTGACTCTGAGTTTTCCTCTATTTTGTACATAGATATTTATATATAATTCTTCTCTCCAATATCCATAAATAATTTTTTCTTCATTAGGCAAAGTTCTGGTTGCTTCTTGGACTTTCATGTTCTTTATTCAACAACTCCATTTTGCTAAGGAGTTCTTGTTGTTGAAAACTACCTGTTGCAGCTGCAACTTTTTTTCCCCAAATTTCTTAAATCTGGGACCCCTCCTCATGATTTTTGCTTTGATCATTGAATCCTTTGAGTTGTTGTTCTGTGTTTAATTTTTAATGACTACAAAGCTTAACTCTTGACCAAGGTTCGGATTTTGATTGCGTTGAAGTTTATGGTGAGTCGTAATTTTTTAAGTTTGTTGTTGCTTATTGTTCAAACCAGTTGTCTATGCTGGGATTGCCATTTCGGAAGTATGACAGGTTGCTGTCCATTGCCGAATGTTTAAAGTTGATTGAAGCACTTAGTTTTTCCAGTGGATTGGAATCTTTTCTTGTTTTAATTGGAAGCTTTATCCTTTTCTCATCCGCTGTTGCGGCTCCCAAACTGTTTTTCCATCCGAAGTGGGAAAAGCCCCGACTGCCGATACGTTTTAACCTGAATCGGTCGCGTACTCGAGTCGTTTATCTGTCCGCCATTGCGGCTATGGAAGTCATTTGGATCCCGAATCGTAAAGCCGGCCGACTCCCGATCTAAAGTTTCCCACCCGTATCGCATGCCTTAACCTTTTCCCTTCCGCCGTTGCAGCTGGGTTAGTCGTTGAGCCTCTAGAGTCCAAAGTCGTCTGAATTTTGATTTAAGTCTTTACAGCCCACATTTTCGCACCACTTTAGCTCTTCTCTTTTCCGTCATTGCGGCCAGGAAAGCCTTTCCGCGTCCGATGCCAAAGCCTGCCGAAAATTCCAGCAGTTACTCAACTTCTCATGAGCACACACAAAAGAGGGAGGCATCTGAAGCGTTGGGAACTGAAAGGTCATGAACTCGGAGGCAGCCCAAATGATGGGCTGCGGTAGTTTAGATATTGTAAAGATAGGACTTAGAAAGGACTTTTTCCCTCGAAAAAATTGTAAACTATTTTTGGCTTGTAAGAGGAACTACTTCGTTTTACAAATCAGAAACTGCAATTTTGCCTACTGGAGAAAAAGAAATGTGGAATATATCAATGCGACTAAATGAATAATGTTGAAGAGGAACTATTTCATTTTCAGCTGTGTTTCATTTACTGTGAGAGTATTTATTTCTTGTACCTATGTTCTTGTTGAATGTTCTTCGGTATCTTTTAGGATGTTTTCCACTGTGAGTAATAAATGTTGTTCATAAAATAATCGGCTATCTGGTTGTTCAAATATCTGTAATTGTTCATGTGTTTTAAATGAATTATCAGCTATCTGTAACTCTTCATAATGCACGAACAAAATGTATTACTCACCAATGAATGATAACTCTGCTCCCTAGGGATAGTTTAGGTAGTTAGTTTATTTTCGAGTTGTATGTGTTTTGGGTGCTTGTGAACCTTAAGACGAGAGGTAAGAACCTGCGCATCACATTGTGACGGTTCCTTGCATATTTAGCACCCTGCATTGTTAGTTAGGCACTTGCATATCATACATTAAGTCAAAAATACAAAAATCACGGTGGACCGGGCCGCAACCGGTAAAGCCTTTGTTTTGTTACTTGACCTACGGTAGCCGGACCACAAACTGGATGGATTCCCTATACCAAATAGTCAATGGGCTAGTTGGGAACGTTGATTGGGGAGAATCCCTTACTGTTGTCGCCTGCGAATTTCGGGGCCCCAACACTACCTCTAGATTCCATGAGTTTCACAAAATTCATTGAATTCATTTGAATTGAATTCTCCACCATTATATGATGTTAGACATTTAATCTTGTGATTTGCTTCATTTTCAACAAGTGCTTTGAAGGATTTGAACTTCATAAATGATTATGATTTTTCCTTAAGAAATGCCACCCTTGTCATCCTTGTATAATCATTGATTAATAACATAAAGTAATAGTCACATTAAAAGATTTTAATCCTAGTTGGTCCACAAAGATCAGTATGAATGATTTCTAATGGCTGAGATGTTTTATGTTCTTTGAATTTGAATCTTGTTCTTGTTTTCTTCCAATGAAGATAGTGTCTACAGACATGATTTGGTGGTTTTATGATCTTTGGCAAGTTCCTTACAACTCCCTTCTTACATTAGAGGAAATTTCAACTCAAAATGGGCCTCCTAAGGAAAATTAATAAAATAATAGTGAAAATAATAAAATAATATTTATTAACTTTGGAGGAAGAAAAGAAAAAACTACTTTTTTGTTTGTATTTTCGACATATCTCCCTGTGTTTTTACTCAAATTTCGATCGGGAGAGCTCATTGGATGTGGAATTAAATTCCGCATCCAACGAGTACCCACTTGGCATACTTTTGAAAAGCCTCGTTACCCCAAAAATGTGATGATGACATCATCATCTCGTTTTTTTTGGTATTTCTTGTTTTTGGGGTCGCGGGGCCCGTCAAAAGTATGCCGAGTGGGTACTTGTTGGATGCAGAATTTAATTATGCATACAACGATCTCTCCCAATCGAAATTTGAGTAAAAACACAGGGAGATATGTCGAAAATGCGAACAAAAAAAAGTAAATTTTTTTATGATACCTATCCCCAAATTTATATTAAAAAATTGTTTAAGAGGTGATCCCTTTTTGAATTTTAAAGCATTTTGATTGGCTAATACATGATGACATGGAATTTTTATTATTTGTGGAAGGCCCATTTTAAATTGAAATTTCCTCTAATGATAATTTTTACAAGATAGTCAAAGTTCAAGTTACCCATCCTTCTATTCCATAGCATACTTTCATTAATTTGACTCATATAACATTGTTCTTCATTTTCTAGAATATACACATTGCTTGGAGTTAGCACAACTGTCCCAACAAGTTTTCCTGAATCTTTTCTTCCGATTTCACAGTTCTTGGAATTGAATATACCTATATGTCCTTGATCACAAGTTTGGCTCACACTTAAAAGATCAAGTTATAAGCTCTTTACAAGCAAAAAAGTGTCATCTTTCATCTTGTCTATAAGAACCACTGTACCCTTCCAAAAAATTTTAAAGGATAGACTATCTCACAAACTGATTTTTCATTTTTTATTCCTTTTTAGGCTTATAAACTTATTTGGGTCTCCTATAATGTGTTTTGATCATCCACTGTCCACATGCCATAGATTTTGTTTTTATGTTGCACATAGAGCTATTAAACATTCTATATCATCCATTTTCTTCCAAACCTTCCTTTCCTCATTTATTTGAGATTTTGTGGTGTCATTCTCCATAGGACTCACTAGTTTACAATTTCTAGCAATGTGTCCTTGATTACCACAATTGCAACATTCTATATTATAATTGTGTAGAGGATCAAAAGAATTATAGTTTCTTCCTTTTGGATTGCTTTTAGTAACATTATTCTTATAAAACAGAGATTGTATAATTCCTTTCCCAATAGGAACCATTAGTTTATAGTTTCTTCCTTTTGGATTGCTTTTAGTAACATTATTCTTATAAAACAGAGATTGTATAATTCCTTTCCCAATAGGAACCATTAGTTTATAGTTTCTAGCTATATGTCCAAAGTTGTGACATGCACAACAATTTCCTAAAAGAGTTGTTGATGTCTGCTTGGCACATTATTTATCTTCATTTTATTTCGAGGGAGAGCATATTTTTTACTGTATTCTTTTGCAACTGGTCTCATTAGTGCATCGACATAACTTCTTTTATTTCCTTATTTATTTATGAAGGAATATTGTTCTATATTCTGTCCACTGTCATAACCTAGTCCAGTTTTGTTACTAGATGATCTTTAACAACATAGGATTTCATCTAGATTTTTTGAACTGCTTTAAAATTTTGAATGAAGGGATTCTCCATATCTCCTCTTTCTAAGCAATATAAATTCACCTTCAAATTTTTCTAATTCTTGCTCTCTTTTCTTGAGTTGGTGTTCTAGATTGTTTTCATCCTTTTTGGCTTCTCAAAGCTGATTTTTTAAGTCAACAATAAATCTTTATGCATCATTATTTTTCTCTTCAAATTCTGTCATATGAATTTTTTATTTTTTGTACATCCTTTTATACTAGCCTAATTCTTCAATATCACTTTCAAGATCTACTTCAAGATATACCACTCCTTCTACTTCTTTTTCAGTATTTTGTTCTCTAAATCCATGAATAGTATTTCAGCATCTTCATCTTCACTAGACTCATTTAAGAAGTTATAATCCATGGAATAAAAGGTCTTCTTTTTGTTTCTCTTCTTAAAGAACCTTTTGTTCCTGTTTTAATCTTCAGGGCACTCATCATCACCTTCTTGTTTGGGATTAGGGAATTTGGAAGCATAGTGACCAATTTCCCCATAATTAAAACATTTTAAGGGTAATTTCCCTTTGTATATACCAGTACCTCTTTTGATATTTTTAACAAGAAGTGCTTCTTCATCATCATATTCTTCTGATTCATTTTTTGTCTTCGATTTATTAGATACGTTGCTCTCTTTAAAGTTTGCTTCCTTCTTTTGAGAATTATCTTTCCCAATCTTCATTTCATAAGCTATGAGGATCCCATATAGTCATTCCATGGTGAGTTTGTCAAGATCTTGTCTATCTTATAGGGTGGAAATCTTTAGATTCTCGATCATTGGATGTGATCTTATTATATTTTTTCAACTACTTCATTTTCTTTCAATTCTTCTCTGGTCCCTTGAATTGCATTAACAATTTCATCAATTCTTTCAAAGTATTCTTAAATGTTTTCTTCTTCCTTCATTTCTAGACTTTTAAATTGAGTTTTAAAAGTCTGGAGTTTGGACCTTTTTACCTTGATGTCTCCTTCATACATGATCTGTAATTTTTCCTAGATATCCTTTGTTGCTTTGCAATGCATCACTTTGGCAAAGACTGATCTGGTTAATCTATCCAAGATTGCATTAACATCTTTAGCATTGTATCCAAACTATTTTATACCTTCAAGATCTGTGGGAGGTGTTTTTGGACGTGTATACCTTGTTGTTACACACAACCAAACATCTAGTCCAATGGACATTATATAACTTCTCATTCTGATGCTCTAGAAACCATAATCCTCTCCATTGAATATTGGAACCTTGGAGGACATCTTTATTTGTTGATTCATAGTGATAAGAGATATCTCTTCAAATGTTTAAAGTTTTAGCACAGAGCATGCTCTAATACCAATTGTTGGAATATCAAGAAATACTGAGAGGGTGGGGGTGAATCAGTATTAATAAATCTATTTAATTTTTATCACTTAAAAACAAATTCAACAATAAAATAGAACACACAATATTATCATGGAAGACCCACTATAAAAACCACCAACTCTTTCTATACTGCAAAATTATACTTACAAATAGGTTATGCCTGCTACTATGGATAAGGATGCTTCAACAACCTATTTACCAAGTGACTACTAGGAGGAGGCTACATCCCCCTAGTTTATCAGCTACTACTAAAAGGATGCTATCACACCCTATTTACCACTTACCATTGGAAGGAGGCTACGACTCCCTTGTAGGCTAGTTGTCAGCCCTAACACCTCCCAAATTCCCTTATATGATATTTTGATCTCCGACTACTCTACACCAATCGATCTCTGAATTGAATGTACAAAGACACTTATTTGAAAATTTAAAGTGTTGTTTATATACCCTTAAATGTATCTCTTCATCTAACAGTTGCATTTCTTCATCGTGACTCTTCACAAAAAATAAAACTAATTCAAAATTACCTCTCTGTCTATCATTTTTAACTATGTTTAATTTATCATTCGTAGCCTTCTGCATTTCTGCAATGTCTTTTCCACAACAATTGCTTCGTAACAGACCTTTCCACATGGACCTTTCTACATTTCACCTTTCACAATTAACTTCTTGAAATTGCAGATTATGGATTGTAGACAATTACCTTTCCATAATTACCTTTTCGTAATTTGCTTCCCGCAATGACCTCTCCGCAATTGGAAACTCATTTCTTTCGAAATTGCGGATTGCAGGTTGCAAGTTTGCATTTCGATGTTTTCTCGAAACTGCTTCAGCAATTCATCTTCTGCAAAGACTTCTTCTGCAATTTGCAGATTATGGATTGCAGGTTTGTATTTCGACTTTTCTCAAAATTACTTACGCATTTTGTCTTATGCGAGACTTCTTACACATGTTGCAGGTCGCGGATTTCAGATACCTTCCGCATTACAAATTACGGATTGCGAATGTGACTCCAAACCTTGTCGAAATGGGCTTTCGCATATTTATTTCTGCAACTCCTTTGAACCGTGGATCACTTTGCAGAATCCTCCTCGTTTGTTGATTAGTTATCAAACATAGAACTTCACTTTGGAGCTTCAGAATGTTATCTTCCATGCACATTTACTTTGCATATCCTTTCCCTGTCATCAATCTATTCTCTTAATACAATCTGAGCCGTCCAACCTCTGCTAAATAAGTTGAATGCAACTCCATGTTCCTATGTTCATTGATCTCCACGATTTTGCGTTAGGATCGATCAATCTTGATCCTATTTTTATGGACTTGATCTCCTCACTAGATCCCCTCATGTTTCTTTCCAGTCTCATCACATATTCCATCGCTTTCCCTTCCATCATTTTATCGCTTCCTTTGTTATTACTAAACTATTTTGACATCAATGACAACTCCATTCAACAATTTGTGCTCATTATATGTTCAAGCATCTATACCCTCTTTTCCAATGGATCTCCAACAACTTATTGACAATAACCCCACGGTATTTTGAGAGATTTGTAAATTCCTTCAACCTATTTGAAATCATGACCAGGTTATTCACTTGCAACTAGGAAGTATCCCACCTAACATCAAACCCTATAGGTACTTGTATGCACAAAAGAGTGAGATTGAAAATATAGTTCAATAAATGTTAGGCACACACATCATCCATCTTGGAAAAAGTTTTTTCTCTACACAAGTGGCGATGGTTCACAAAAATGAAGGTTCGTGGAATACATGTCTAGACTATAGAGAGATCAATATGATGACCATTAAAAATAAGTTTCCTTTTCATGTCATTGATGAACTCCAAGGATCATTTTTTTTACCAAGTTACATCTCCATTCTGGATATCATCAAATTAGAATGTGGAAAGAAGAAATTATGAAAATATCCTTCAAAACACAAGAAGGTCATTATGTATCTTTGGTAAGGCTATTTGGACTTACCAATGCACCTTCAAGGAACTTGATCTTCTAGAACCATTAGCCATACCAAGTCAGAGTTGCAAAGATGCCTCAATAAATTTTATCGTAACTCTACTAAATTCAAAAGGAAATACTATCATTATGGTGGTATTGGATCGACTCAGAAAGTATGCACATGTTTTCTCTCTTTCCCATTGTTTTCAAGCAAGTACACTAGTTGTAGAATTCATGGAAATAGTTTAGAAGCTACATGGAATCCCTAATTATTGTAAGTGCTAGAGATCCAATTTCCATGTATAATTTTTGGAAAGAATTATTTTCTTGTTTGGCCACTCAATTGGCTCCCATCCCCTCTTACCATCTTCAATTTAATGGGAAAAAAAAGATTGTGAATAAATTTCTAGAAGAGTATATTCGTTGCTTTGCAATCTGATAAACTAATGTAATGGATTAAGTAGTTTCCCTTAGCAAAATGGTGGGATAACACATCTTTTGATAATAAAGAATATAGATGGCTATCATCCTACTTCCATCACATCATCTATGAAAGAGAAAGCAAAGATTCAAACATAAGAGGATCACATGGATCACCAACAAATGGTTCTCCCACTTTTAAAAAATAACATGCCTAACAAGCCTATATACACATTAGTGAAGGAAAATTTAAAGTAAGATATATATTGGATATTTTTAGGATATCTGCACTAAGATTCTCTAATGCTTCATCAAATAATTTAACAAATATGCCTCATTCTTATAGTACTGAATATTTTATTAAAACTTCATGATAATACATTTACTAAAGTGAATTAGATTGAAAGAAGTGAATACTTTTGCAATTTATAATTTTAAATAGATTTATAACACATTTAAAAAAGAACATATGTTAATTTTAATTTGGGATATTTTAAATGGTGAGCAGTTGGACCTGTTTTTTTTAATATTTAATAAATTAAAAATCGAAAGAAAATTATTGTATATTCTAATAGTAATTTGTATCTTTAAGCTGAGCTGCTTGACGTGAAGGAGAGAAACGTTGGGCCATCATCAAATCATGGATCAAATGGATGAAATCAATTCATTTGAGAAAGAAACGAAAAAGATAAGTGGTTTTCTGGAAGCTTCTAGCCATTAGAATGCATCTTTCCTCCTTATTAGAAAGATAAATTTATGATTTTTGTTCAACTGGACGGATATAAAAAATTTGATGTAACCTGTTATTTGGACCAGTCAGGCACCTTTCAATCCAATTCGGCCACCCTTTCATACCATTCAAGATGTTTATTGACTATTCGATTGGGTTCGAGAAATTTTTGAGAATTTTGGGTGTTGCATTTTCAAAGTTTTAATCTTGAGGGATGTGACTCTTTATTCTTAACATGTTTCTTACTTTTCTTTGCTTACAATATGTTTTTATTTATTGAACTTGTAAATAGAGACGTGTTGTGCCTTTTTGGTGTGTTTGAATTTATTATACCTGCCTCCGGTTGGTATATTGCAATCGTTCGATTTCAAACCCCGTTGACTTTGGGCATTAGCTGGTGTTTTTTGACGCCTCTTTAAAAAATCAAACCTGTTTTTCTAAGTGATACTTTGGCGTTTGCAAAATATTTTTTTTAATTTTGTTAAAAATCTATTTTTCTAAGCAGCTGATTGGTTGATAGGCGATGATGTCAACATTGGGGTTTGGTATCTGGATTTCAGTCGACATGTGGCAAGATGACATCATAATATAAAATTAAAAAAATAAAATTTATATCCCATCCCATTGCCTCCGCCATTGCCACGCGTTCATCAGGGATTTGTACATGCAGAATTTGCAGCTTGAAGTCTTGGTTGTCTCTGCTTCGGATGAGTTTCTTGATGGTCCAATCGAATGCATTTTTGCTGCTGATGGAAGGATGAGGGTACCCCTTCATAGAGGACTGGTTCACGCCCATCAGTATACGAGTTGGACCTTCCTGCCCTCCTTCCATTCTATTCTATTCTATTCTCTCTGCAATTTCCTGCGCCTGACCTCCTTCGCAAATATTACTCCACTTCAATCGTGCTAAAGACATATTCAAAATACACTGAGCAGTGCAGTTATATAGCTATAGACACTTCGAAGTTTCGAATCAATGAGAAGTCCCATTCGTGCAGGATTTCCTTGCCATTTGCCATAGGTCCTTTGCCTGGGATGACAGTATTTTACTGTGTTTCTTAGCGAAACAAAATTAATGTTAGATACGTTCGGATGCCCGAGTTTAAAAATTAAGAGAAAAAAAACAGAATACACATGGATGGTTGCATAAAATAATATCCAGCCTGCTATATTCAGAAATTGGAAACAAGGGAAAAAACAACACAGTAAGAGAAAAAAAACAGAATACACATGGATGGTTGCATAAAATAATATCCAGCCTGCTATATTCAGAAATTGGCCTGAAGCCAAGATAAGGAAACAAGGGAAAAAACAACACAGTATTCTCCAGCCATATAGAATTCTGCGAATGGTTGCAGCATCTTTATTAATTCACAACATTATTGGAAATTGACACACAATTATGCTTCTACTGCACACAGAAATCAAGAAGAATCAATCTCTCTGAAACAATTTTTGAGCCCAATATCAACAATGCATGCATGCGTATTATTTTCTCACTGATCTGGGTTGCCGACTAGTTTCATGACCGCAAGTATTATATATATAATAAGTGTTGGTTTTCTTTTCAGTCTGCGTTTTGGTATCTCTCACCTATTTACAGATCAACAGATTAAAAATTAAATCAGCTCTAACCTGGACACTGGACATGATCACAACTGTAATTTTATTACATCTGACTAGAGCACAACGCGACATATCAGATTACTCAAAAGACACGAGGCCACTTATTCGACACGAGGCCACTTATTCTCTGAACACTCGTCCTCGTCCTCATGCACAACAACTGTCGCTGCCTGCTTGTCGACCTTCTTCGCAGAGCGCTGCCACAACAAATAAAAATAAGATGGTCGAGACTCGAGATATTTGTGTAGAGTTTCTAATATAAACAAATTCCCATTCCCTGACATGAAGAGTCTTTCATCTATATCCATACAAGCATCAATTCCATGTTGCATGACCAATAGGACCAAACCATCTTGCACTATCCATGCAAATGTAATAACGAGTCAAAAACATTTGACAACNCCCTGTCACCGAGTACCTGATACTCTGTTCTGAAGCTGTTGCCATGATATTGGGAAAGTGCAAATACTGGGTAATTTCGGCAGAACAACTATTCCTAGACTCAGTACCTAAACCGTAGGATTCAATGCATACCATGAAACAACAAAAAAACAACAACCCATTTTGAAAGGCAGAACGCCAGCACAAACAGAAGAAGCATGAAATCTAAAAATCCAATGCACAAAACTTGGATTGACCCATGAATTCTAGAGCTAACATATNATGGTAAAGATAAGGTTGTTGGGATGCACATATTGAGCTGCAATAGCGTCAACGCTCAAATATATTATCATATCATGTGAACGTATACCTCCTAAGTTCAATGAGAATTTGCATTCTCATGTTGAAAGGATCCAAAATCCAGCTCAAAAACCTTCCCATGGATGCACATAGCGAGTGCCATTTTCAATATTTCAATGGATTCTTCATGCTGCCTAAGCCTGCACTTGCAGCTAGGAGATGAAGGAATGAGATATCACAAGGGAAACTTGAAATAATTCCAAACCTACGACCAAATGACAAATTTAACCTGTATCTTGAACGTTGGTTAATTCTGCACAGCTTCAATCATTATGCTGAGCAAGCCTGTATTGATTAAGGCATCTTCTCCAAAGAGAGGAGGATATATGACCGTAAACGAGAGTACTCTACCGGCAGAGCTCGACGTGGTCCATCTCCCAGTTCTCTGCCGACGTGGTCCATCTCCCAGTTCACAGAGGACGTTGTGCATGTGGTTTTGCATGGATTCAACGTGGCTTTGGTCAATTGCATGTTTCGACACGTAATTCGTCTGCCTGTCAGTTAATGGAAACTATGTTTTAAAATAGAAGTCGATGAAGGTAGGCGCGAGGGCTGGTTATAATGGTTAATTCTATTAAAATACTGAATAGAGAAGCAGAAACGGCGAGGGCTTTTGTGTTTTAATTAAAATTAAAGCATCTGTTTAATTGATTAACGTGCATGGATTACATATTGTGCATGTTAAATTAATTTATTTACCAGGTCACTCTCTGGATTTTAGATACGTTAAATTATGGTTTCCTCTCTCCACATTGTGAGCGGTCTGTCATAAAAATTCGATATCATGGTTAAACGCAACCACATTGTGAGCGGTCTGTCATAAAAATTCGATATCATGGTTAAAAAGAGACGCAAGGCATTGCATGTTATGTCATAAAGAAAATTTCGATCCGAGTAATAATAAGGTCCCTAACAGAATGACCCCACAAATTCCCCGTTATATTCATAATCAACATATGGAGTCCGTAGAGTCATAACTATTAGCTTTATGGATCCACTACTACATTATTACTAAGTGAAGCGTGTCAGCGAGTATCCCACTATGAGCTGTATAGAAAGTATACCCATTTATATATTAGCTTGCATGGAGACGTTTAACTTGAATAGTGCAATATCATGGTCTATCTGACTGGTTTCTACTAGTTGCCTAGTACCCATTGGATTTGATGTCTAACATCGTCAGCATAAGGTCTATAGCATTAGTCATAAATGCCACTTAACTCTAATCTGCTGAGCTTTAGTTCCGGCTTATATATAAGTGTGTGATGTATAGTGTGAGCGAAAGCTATAGTGTGTGAGCCATATTGGCTGAAGAGCATATAAATGAGCATATATATAATGTTGCTAGTTTTTATAAGTCGACCCAGGTTCCTCCATGCATTCATTAACTAATAGTTCTGAGTTTGAGCACATATTGTAATGTAAATATGACCCAATAGTCTTCTACTATCAATAATATATGGTATCAATACATAATATTGCATATCTATGGCAAGATCAGTAAAATTTCGCAACATATGTAAGTAGATAAGAAAGTACAAAAGTTATATCACATCCTTAAGATATTGAGCATCTTTTCAATAGCATGCAACCGTAGAAGTTTGAACCGTGCCAAAATTTTATATATATGGGATGGGTTATATACCACATAATACCTATTCCACTTATAAATTATGTGATGGGTATTATACCAAATAATAGAACCGTGCCAAAATTTTATATATATATATGGGGATGGGTTATGCCACATAATACCTATTCCACTTGTAAATTATAACCAAATAATAGAACCGAGCCAAAATTTTATATATGGTGATGGGTTATGCCACATAATACCTATTCCACTTATAAATTATGTGATGGGTTTATACCAAATAATAACCATCCCACTTTTAGAAGCAAAGTGCATCCTCTAGTATAAACTAGGATATTCTTCCAAATTATTAACCACACTAGATTACAATATATGCTTAGAAACTAGCATCTTAATTATTCAAAACGTTGCTTTAAATTCCACTATCCTTATGTAATGGATTGATGTGGAACATCACGTGTTGAATTACAAGTTTTATAATTTTCTTTTAAAGTATAATATGTTAGAGGAGAAAGGAGGTACCAATGGGTAGGATAAACTATTCTCACAACAATGATATTAATTTATAGTCTTATAAGCTATTATTTCTCATTTCCTATTTATGCTAGTCTATAAAGAAACTTGCATATTTTTATAAGATAAGTCAAGAATATTACTAGAAGTATGTAAGGAAGCTTGAATATGCTTGTTTTATGCTACATTGCAATAACCTATATAATATTTAAATGGACATTTTTTAATTCATTTTTGTTTTAATTTCTTTCAAATTGTAATTATATTTGTTTTATCATATATTTTTATAGCAAAATTATCCTATTGCTATATGTTTTCAATCTCTTCTTAGGAGGCAGGTACTAAGCAACTTTGTTGCTTATTCCACTTGTTTTTGTAGTAGCCATGTCATTATATCATGATGTAAAATTAAAATTCAATCTTACACGTTTGATATTAAAGTTAAAGAATCAAATTGTTAGATACCAAAGCTAAAGAATTTAAGTATGGAAAGAAACAAAAAAATGAGTGGTAATCGAGATTGGAGATTATGACATTGTGTTCCAATCTTTAGATGATTAAGAAAGATATTTTAGTGAACTATAACTAAAAGGATTATTGACAATTTAATTAGCTTCAACAAATATAGATTTTACTAATATAACTATTACTAAATAGAAACATACTAGAGTAAGTTATGGTGTATATTGCATATATATTAAAATACATAAAAATATAATATTTAACATTATATATTCCTTCTCTCTCTTTCTCTCTCTCTCTATATATTAAAAGCTTATAAAAGAAAAGAAAAATGAATTACCACCCATATATATATAACAAAAAGTAATATATGAATCATGACTCCCTTATTGCAATTGTCGTCAACCCACCTATTTTTGCATTGACATAAAACTACAATGACTAGATTAGATCACCACAATGACTAGACCAAACGGACATTCATGACATTGTGAAACTTCACAAGGTGATGTCTATTTGGTGCCAATTTTTTGGCTTTGGCAAGAAGAGGGTGTATTGGGGGTTTTGAGAGGCAATTAGGCATATTGTTTTCGGAGGTTTGACATTTTGGGAGGCTCTAAGAGGCTATTAGGGAAGAAGTATATGTTTTCTATGTGATATGGTTGAAGTGAAGCAATTTGGGAGATTTAGGAAAATATTGATGTTGTTGGTCTAAGGGAAAGGGTTTCAAAACTTGAGTATCTATTACAGTTTCCACAGAAAGAACACTCAAGATTTGAAAAAAATTAGAGAAGGTTTGGTTCAAAGTTGGATGAGAAGATTCCTATGTAGCGAATTTGGAGCCGAAATCCCCTTCTATTACAGAATTGCAAGATAATTAAATCTCTATTAGTTTTGGTATTTAATTCCATTTTGGGAAGAAATGTGATGTGTTTGGGTTGAACTTCCTTTTTCATTGGATACAACTAACTCTATTATTATCAATTTCATGGATCATTGTTTGGGTTAATTGATTGTGTCTTATCCCTTTGTTTGGTTGAGCATATGCCGACTATTTTGTTTGTTAAGCTAGATTTTAAGCCTTTTTTTTAACTTTTGAAAGTAAAGAGCTATGGTTTTCTTAGATGTTAGAAATGTCCTCCTTAATTTTAGACTGCCCAAGGTACCAGTCCTATTGGCCTCTTAGATTTATCTTCTTAGACCTTTTCAACAATAATAAGACATAATAATGGAAACAATTGGCATCCTTACCTTTGTCCTCTTGATAAATCAATGAAATCCCTCATATGGAACCTAGTGGTGGGAATATATTTACAAGTTTGGATCAGTTTGAATTAAAAAAATGCAAGGAAGTCAATGATAACAACTAGGAATCTGATTTAAATTAACTTTGTGGTTAAACTTTAGATTCCATCCCAATTATCTCCAAAATGTCCTCAACATTTCCATGTTAATTTTGAACATGTTCAATTGGGGTTTAGAGGCCAGGATAGGTCCCAAATAGTGGGCTCAATGAATTCTCATCCAAACTAAGGGGAAGAAGAGGTGAGTTCATATCCCCTTTTAAAACAAAGAGGCGGGTTTAGAGCATTTGATTGGTCATGTAAATCATATCCAGCTACAAAAGTAGGATTTTTGAATGATGTATATACTTTGATATTATGTGTGATTAGTTTCTTATGTAGCTTGAGGAAACTTTAGTTCCTTTCCTTTTGACGCTTCCCCACAAAGATCATGTAGTACCATGCATTTTGATGAACACATGATCCCTTGTATTTCCCCATTTTAAACTATCATTTTTACCATCCAACTTCTTGTATGAGGAGTGCAGAAATGTCTACCAAATCATAAGGCAAGTCAGATGACCCCGCCAAGTACAAAAATGTTAGAAGTGTTAATATTTTAAAAGTTGTTATGCCAAAACAATAGGATCACTGAAAGAATAAAAAGCACAATATGACACAAGAGAACAAAAATATTTATCTTAGGAAACCCTTGCGTGAAAGAAAACCCAACAAAAATTTCTTGGTATAGACTTCAACCAAGTATAGTGTAAGACCAAAAAAATAAGAATATACTACTTCATGTCCTCTAGATGGATTGTTGCTTCTCTCTATAGCAAACTTACTTAAATGTTGAGTGTATCCAAATGAGGGAGGCACCTCACCTATTTATACTGATCACGTGAGAATCCTAATAACCCAATAGGGACAACTTCTCCTCATCACCAACACTGACTTGCCTTGGGAGACCTAAAATAACATTTTAATAGTATTTTTCTGGGTACTACTGAATCGAGTTACAACGAAGGTTTTACCTCAAGAATTTACAAGACCAATTAAATCAATGACATAACTAATAGGAGGAAACAAATCTATGAAAGGAGGAATATTAATAATAATAAAAATAGTATATCTTCCATAGTTACATTTCTCTAAGACTCCCCCTTAACAAGGAAGGTATTCTATAACAACAGTAACAACAAAATATCTACAATTGAAATGTAATTCTATATGTCATGTGAATTTTTCAACAATTATCTTATCATCATCATTTGTGGAACAGACCATCATCATCATGGATCATCAGCATCGTGGATCATCATCATCTCGAGCATCATCATGATCATTATCATCTCGACATGTCACCACGAGAATCATTATCTAGGAACATCATTATCTCAGCACATCATCACAATCATCATCTTCTTGACACATTATCTCGGCACATCACCAACAATATCACAAATACAACACAACATCTATAAATTAATGTGGGACCACCCATAGCATAAAGAATGATGGAATCTCACCATATGAAAATGAGTGCAGGACCCTGCCCAAAAATGAATTTAGGACACTCATTGTCCAGAAATCAATGTATGACCACATCATATGCAACTAAATGGAATAACATTTGTAAATGCTAGAATACATCCTTTGTAACTGAATGCAAGACCACATTGTCTGTAATTTAATGCAAGACCAACCACAAATGAATGTTGGAACACATCTTCTACAAATGAATGCAAGACCTCAATTCCCATAAATGAATATAGGACTACATCATATGCAACTGGATGGAAGAATATACATAAATGAATGACATACAACATCGGCTTTAAATGAATGTAAGAACTCAATGTCTGCAAATGAATGCATGACTACATCACATGAAACTAAATGCAATAACATCTACAAATGAATGTTGGAACACATTGTTTGCAATTGAATGAAATACCATCCAAATGTTAGAGCACATCATTTGCAAGTGATGAAAGACCTCAATTCCCACAAATGAATTCCAGACCACATTGTCTGCAAATGGACGTAGGACCTCAATGTTCACAAATGAGTTCCAGACCTCATCATCATCTGATAAAATCAGTTGGCCTTTTATGCATTGGAATATCACTCTTGGACTGATATGAAATCACATCATCAATACCAATATCATCATCACTCCCGTTTTCTAGGGAGTTCCTTTCTAACTACACCAAGCTTGTCTCAAAAATATTCAAACTTCACATAAGAAAAAGGCTTAGTCAACACATCTACAACTTGTTCCTCTGCAGGAACATACTAGAGCTTCACAACTCCTCTCTGCACCATAGCCTAGATGTAATGATACTTTATATCTATATGCTTTGACTTATCATGGAACATCAGGTTGTCTATCATCTTGATGCAAATATTAGTCACATCCATCTTGGCATCAAGAAATATTCCCAGTAACTTTGAAATCCATTCTACTTTGCTACAGGTTCAACATGTTGCAATGTATTCATCCTCGACTGTACTGAGTGTAACATTAGTCTTAATTCTACTAATCCATGAGATCACACCTGATCCCAAACTAAAACAACATCCTAAAGTGTTATTTTTATCTTCGTCACTTCCTATCCAATATGAATCAATATTGGCATATATTCTAAACTCATTGTCAACTGCATATCTGAGGCCATAATCCAATGTACCCTTTATGTGCCTCATCAAATTCTTTGATGAAACTAAGTGAACATGTTGGTGCTCCACCATATACTAACTTAAGGTGTTTACATCAAAACATATATCAGGTCTTGTATTTTTCAAATACAACAATGATCCAATAATCTATCTATATAGTGTGACATCTACTCTTTCTGAAGAGTAATCATCCAAGAGATTTAGTTTTGTCACCATCAAAGTGTTCATTATGTTACAATCCAACACCCCAAATATTTTTAGGATCTCAACCGCATATTTTCCTTGGTGTAGTAAAATCCCATGTTGAAACTGCCATACTTCGACACCAAGGAATAAATTCATCATTCCAAGGTATTTCATCTCAAATTATGTCACAATATACTTCTTACATTCGTTTATGATGTTATCCTTTCCTATCAAAATTCGATCATCCACATATAACAATAATATCATGATCCTAACATGTACAACTTTATAGAAAAGGTTGGAATCTACTTTATTTTTGGTAAATCCCAAGCTCATCAAGAAGCCATCAATTCTTCCATACTATGTTTTGGGTGCTTGCTTCAACCCATATAGTTCTTTCTTCAACATGCATACATTTATCTTGTTGTTGTGTTTCTCAAAAACTTGGTGGTTGTTCATTGTACACTTCTTCTTGTATAGCATCGTTTAGAAAGGTTTTTTTTACATACAGTTGGTGTATCTTTCATTTCATCTTAGCTTCTGAGGCAAGGATAGTTCTGTTTTAAGTATATCTTTCCATTAGTGAAAAAGCATATTCATAATTAATCCATTCCTTCTAGGAGAATCTTTGTGCAACAATCTTTCTTTGAACTTTTCAATACTACCATATGTTGAATGCTTTGTCTTGAAAATCCATTTTGAAGAAACCACTTATTTATCCTTCGGTATTGCCACCACATCCCAAACATAATTCTTTATTATATATTGGTATTCTTCAATTATGGAATCAATCCATTCCTTCTTCTTTGAATCTTCTTCAAAACATGTGGGTTCTTCATCAACAAGGTTGAACATCAAGGCCACATAGTTGGATTAGAGTATTGGTCTCTTGCTTCGTTCTAGTGCACCATATCTTTCTTCTTCTCAAATTATATCACAAGCCCAAGTGGGTCTCCTCTTTTTTGAAATCATGTCATGTGATGTCTCCATGGGTCTTTGGGTTTTTTCCATGTCATGATATTTTGGAATGATTTATTCTTGAATATCTCCAATTGGTGGTCTAGTGGATTCTGCAACTCTAGGAACCTCCTTCTCTTCTTCATGATATTATTCTGCAAAGTTATTTCTAGACTTGCTTAAAGTTGTATCTTCATCAACTGTGGAATATTTGATGATATCAACATGATGAAAACCTAGAATGTAGATTCTATAAGCTTTTGACTAGTCACTGTATCCAACAAATATTCCCTTCTTTCCTAAAGTGTCTAACTTTGATGTTTTCTCCTTGGGAACATATAAGTGGACAAAACAACCAAATATATTTAGGTGGCTGACTTTAGGATTATCACCATTACACATTTCTTCTGTAGTTTTGTTCCCAAGAGCACTGTGGGATTTTTTTTTTGTACATAGATTGTAGTCCTTGCTGCTTCATCTCATAAATGCATGGGTATATCTTGATCATGGATCATGGATTTGACTTATTCCATGATAGATATATTCTTTATTTCTACCAATCCATTATGTTGAGGATTATAGGGTGTAGTAAGCTCGCTTTCAATATCAACTTTTTTTACGGAAGCCCTTGAATTTATTTCAAGTGAATTCTCCTCCATTATCTGATCTCAAGGTAGGATTTATCTTCTTTTCAAAGAGATTCTCTCCAAGAGCCTTAAACTATTTGAACTTTTCAGATACCTCATATTTGACCTTCCAATAGTATATCGATGTATTATGAGAGTATTCATATGTAAACGAGACATATAAACATACTCTTTTAAGGAAGTATCTAACATCAGTTCACCCACATCTAAGTGAACAATATCCAAGATCCCCTTTTCTTTACTGTTACTACTTGGAAATGGGTTTTTGGTATTATTTTTTTTACCACGTCCTTTGCATACCCCTTCATGATTGATCTATATCTTTGGTAGACTTTTCACTACCTTTCTCACAATTATTAATGCTTTGTATTTCACATAATAAAGTATTCTATACTATAGTTCACATGGACTGATGGTACTAGATGTGAAAGATGAATCTGTGTGCCCCTTCAATTTTTAGAATCATTTTTCTTCAACACCAATTAAAACTGCATCGTCTATTTTCTTTTCTTTCGGAGACATAAGAACTTCACCATGTACAAAGGAAAATCTGAAACATTTCTTATATAAGGAGGAGCTATAAAAAAAACTTCTTTAAACATGAAACAAATAAGGATTCTTTCATATTCATGGTCTTTCTAGATTTTATCTTGTAAGAGGCTTCTCCCATTCCTTTGATGGGATATTTCTAATCATCACCAAGACGCACCCTAAGTGGATAGTCTTTTTATGTAAGACATGAGAGAGAGAGTCTTTGCAACTTGTCATATGTTTGGAAGCACTATTATCTATGAGAGAATTATCACTTCCATGAGAGGTTCATCCTATCAGAGATGAAATTAGGACATATTCTTCACTAGAGTCTTCATTTTCTCTAGCCTTCTCTTCATCTGATTCATTCTCTTCAATTGCATAGGCATGGAATTTTCAGTTCTTCTTCCTGAAATTGTCTTTATGAATTGGACAATGTCTATAGATGTGTCCCAACTTATGACATGCATAACATTCAAAATATAAGTAATCCTTGTTAGGTTTCTTACTACTTTTGAATTCTTGTGATCTTCTGGGAGGCAATCCTCAATCCTTCCTTTTATTTCTTCCATTATTTGCATGAGAAAATAGATCTTGGTATTCATTATCATTTATCTTATCTTCTATATTTTCTATCCTTCCTTCTTATTGTGAACATTCTTCTGATAATTTGTTGAACTTGGTTAACTTTATTCTAGATGATATTCATATGATGAAGGAATCCCAGTTTCTTGAAAGAACATTTAAAGTGGTCATCACAACTTCTACTTCTTCCACCATGTCACTAATGGCTTCAAACCATTTTTTGATACGAGTTACTCTTGAGAAGTATAGCTGCATGGTTTCTTCCTTTTTCATTTTCACACCGTTGAGTTGATTTCTCAAGGTCATTCTTCTATTGTTGTTCTTTCCTTCGAATATACTAGTTAGTGCATTGAACATTTACATTGGACTATTCTTTGAATATACTTGAGGAATGAAATCATCATTGACAGAATCATCTATGATCCTCTTATATTTTTTCATATTCTTCTTATGCTTGTATTTTCTTCATCTCATTTTGGTTCCTTGACCTCATCTTTGATGTATCCTTCTAGGTCATGTTCTTTAAGGATGAGCATGACTTTGTATTTACATGATCTGAAATTCTTTGCTCCTTCAATATTTTCATCAAGATTGGTATTTTTTTTCATATTTAATGAATGATAACCTGAAATGGAAACATAGGATGTATAATTTACCAATTTCAGGATTTCTTTTGGAATATGCTTTAGGATGACCTAGTGTTTTACAAGAAAACCCTAATTTTCCAACTATGGTCACTTACAAATGAGATTGGAGAAAAATATGCACCTCCCTAAGGTCATATAGTCTATATATTTATTTCCATGGATATGTGGATACAACCTTTAAAAATATGATGCTCTAGTTTCTCTTGGCAGTAGTGATAGGTCAAAAAATGAAGATCCACAGAATTGAAAACTGCTTCAACCTAAAGATGCTCCCTCCTAGGGTGAGTTGAATGGTCCTTATTTTATAGATAATATGTGGAGGTATTTATCCAGAATAGTGATCCCTATCTTTTTGAAATGCTAGAAATATTGCTTCACAATGTCTTCTTTTAGGTTGGCTCCAATACCATTTTAAGGTTTTAAAAGTTGTTATGCCAAAAAAAATGATAACTGAAATAATAACAAGCACAACATAAGAAAAGAGAACCCAAATATTTATCATGGGAAACCTTCATGGGAAATAAAAACAAACAAAACTTCTTTGATATATACTTCAACCAAGTACAGTGTAAGACCCCCCAAAAAAGACTAGAATACTCCCTCTCCTCCAAATGGACTACTCCTTCTCTCTCTAATGAACTTTCTTAAGTGTTGAGTGTATCCAAATGAGGGAGTCACCTGACCTATTTATACTGATCACCTGAAAATCCTAATAAATCAGCATGGTCAACCTTCCTTAGGAGACTCAAAATAACATTTTAATAATACTTTTGTGGGTACTACATACCTGACTTACAATGGATGGTTTACCTAAATACTTTACATGACCAATTGCATCAATGACATCCCTAATTGGAGAAACAACATTTAGTGTAAGACCCAAAAAATAAGACTAGACTACTTCATGTCCTCCAAATGGACTACTCCTTCTCTCTCTAGCAAAATTACTTAAATGTTGAGTGTATCCAAATGAGAGAGGAACCTCAACTATTTAAAATGATCACTTGAGAATCGTAATAACCCAATAGGGACAACTTCTCCTAATCACCAGGGTCAACTTACCTTGGGAGACTCAAAATAACTTCTTAATAATACTTTTGTGGGTACCACTGACCTGGATTACAACGAAGGTTTTACCTCAAGACTTTACATGACCAATTACATCAATGACATCCATAATAGGAGGAACACCATCTCCAAAAGGAGGAATAATAATAATAATGCAAATAGTATATCTTCCATTGTTACATTTCTCTAACACTCCTTCTGAACAAGGAATGTATTCTATAACAAAATTAACAACAACATATCTACAACTCACAGGTAATTATATATGTCATATGAATATTTCAACAACTATCTCATCATCATCATCTATGGAAAATCATCATCATGGAGAATCATCATATTGGGTCATCATCATTACAATCATCATCATCTCAACACATCACAACGAGCATCATTATCTAGGCACATCATCATGATCACCATCATCTCGACACATCATCGTCAACATAATTATCTCAGAACATCACAAGGATCATCATCTCAGCACATCATCATGAACATCATCATATCGACACATCACTTGCAATATCACAAATACAAAACACAATTTATAAATTAATGTGGGATCACCCATAGCATAAAGAAAGACAAAATATCACCATATGAAAATGAGTGCAGGACCTTGTCCGTAAATGAATGTAGGATACTCATTGTATACAAATGAATGAAGGACCACATCATATGCAACTGAATGCAATTCCATTTGCAAATGAATTCCAAACCACATCATCTACAACTAAATGCAAGACCTCAACATCTACAAATGAATGGAAGACCACATTATCTGTAATTGAATCCAAGGCCATCCACAAATAAATGTTGGAACACATCATCTGCAAATGGATGCAATACCTCAACATACACAAATGAATACATGACCACATCATCTGCAACTAAATGCATGACTATCCACAAATGAATGTTGGACCACATCGTCTGTAAATGAATGTAAGACCTCAAGGTCTACAAATGAATGCATGACCACATCATATGAAACTAAATGAAATACCATATGAAAATTAATGTTAGAACACATCATTTGAAATTGAATGCAATATCTTGCGCAAATCAATGTCGGAGTACCTCATCTGCAAGTGATGAAAGAAATCAATTTCCACAAATGAATGCCATACCACATTGTGTGCAAATGAATGTAGGATGCCAATGTTCACAAATGAGTGCAATAACTCATCATAATATGATAAAATCATCTGTACTTTTCTGCACTAGTATATCACTCATGGATTGAGCTACCATCACATCATCAATACCATTATCATCATCACTCCCTCTTTCCAGTGAGATGGTAGATGCACAATTTTCTCCTTCTTCAACAAAACTATCAGTATTGGTGCAAGCAATCATGTAGGAACTTGTTGGAAGCTCTAGATAAATGAGGGTGAAAGAATCACTCCTAAAATATGATTTTTTTTCCAAAAAAAAATATATATCACTTTTATGTACACCAGTGACAACATTAGAGAGAGAGAGAGAAATCAAATTCCTCTTCATTTTCTGAAGTAATCACTAGCAAACTTTGCACAAAATTTAGAATAGAAGAATCACTAGAGAATTCCTAAGTAGAATGGAAGGAGACTTTTTCTTCATAACAGAGATTCAAATGTCTTCTTCTGGATCACCTATATGAGAAGATGAGATATCAGATATCTCATAAACTTCTGGAGAAACAGGAGGAATCACTACAGGGAGACTTTCATCAATTAGAATTGATTGAGTTGAAGATTCTTCTTATTCATAATCTTGAACAACTTCATATAAGAAAATAGAGGTCGATACTTTTGAATTAAGAACTCTTGTGGTGTCAGGTGTGCTCTCCAAATTGCTAGAATGATCATCATTGTGCTTGCCAAAGGTTCTATCAAATTTTGTTGAGAGATCCTTTGGGTATCCAACAAAATCAATAAGGTAGCATATGCTTGGAGAAATAGCCATACATATCCTTCCAAAATCTCTATCACTGTCATTTAGCCAGTCATTCTCATCTTCATAAGACTCTGTACCAATTCCAATAGATACCTCATAGAGACCTTGTCTCTTTATAGATAAAATGATCTTCAATTTCCACTCTAAATATCTTGTGAATAGAATAAGAAGAGGAACTGATACTCTCGAATCCATATTTAAGTTGTAGCTACAAAATATCACTACAAAACAAACCAATTCGCAATCATATGCAAGTTCAAACCTTTCCAGCTCAATATGTGCACTTTTTCAGAGTCTGCCACATCTTGATAGACTTCTCTAGACATAATCCATATGGAGCAATTCTATGATTCCAAGAATTATGTGGAAACTCAGCTCATTCTGGTACACAATGGAGGTTTCCAAGGATTGAGTTTACCTTGAAAAAGGATCTAATACCATGTTAAATTTTATAACCATAGATGTACAAGAAAATATGAGACTTATTGGAAAGGAATTATGCAGTGGAATAATTGAGATCAATATACACTACGCACATAATTCATGTCACAAATTTCAGATAAATCGGACAAGAATTGTTTAGATAATCACAACATTAATCTTCATTCATTAATCACTAATACAATGGTAGTACAATAAATAGAATTTTAATAGTGTGTATAGGATTCGAATCTACCAACTCTAACTAACGGTTTAGCTAACTCAGTGTGGAAAAATCACAACTAGATCTCACTAGTTTAACTCCAAATCTATAAATCAATCTACAATCAATTAACTGATGGGGTAGGTGGATAAAAGGAACTGCACCCCCTACATGCATGCAAAACTGGAACTAGGATAACTGATTGTGATCTAACTAAAAGTAACTAGAGGATAACTCAACATAACTTCTTACCTACCATAGCCAACTAAAGGAGGTTGCTGGTGGCACTTAGAGCGGGCTCTTATAATGTAGGGATTGGTCCCAAAGGAACATAAAATCATGCATGGAAATGTAGTAAGTGGCATATAACCTCTAGGTGTGTTCCCCATACTCTATTACATTGATAATAACTTCCTAAGTTAAGAAAAAGTACCAAATAGACTATATTGGACAAACGAGGATTAATTAGTCCTAACATGCACAGACCACATTGTCTTTAATTGATGCAAGGCCATACGCAAATGAATGTTGGAACACATCAAATGAAAATGAATGAATTATGTCAATGTCCATAAATGAATACATCACCACATCATCTGAAACTGAATGCAATACCTTCTGCAAATGAATGTTGCATCACTTCATCTACAAATGATGAAAGACCTCAATGTCCACAAATGACTGCTAGACCTCATCATCATCTGATAAAAGCATCCAACATTCTATGCACTAATATATCACTCATGGATTGAGATTCCATCACATCATCAATACCAATATCATCATCACTCTCTCTTTCCAATGAGATGGTATATGCACAATTTTCTCCTTCTTCAACAAAACTCTGAGTATTGGTGGAAGAAATCTTGTAGGAACTTGCTGGAAGCTCTAGATAAATGGGGGTGAATGAATCACTCCTAAAATATGATATATCTTTTAAAACATCCAAAGTATCACTTTTATGCACACCAACGACAACATTAGAGAGAGAGAGAGAGAAATCGAATTCCTCGTCATTTTCTGGAGTAATTACTGGAAAACTTAGCACATAATTTAGAATAGAAGAATCACTAGAGAATTCCTAACTAGAATGAAAGGATATTTTTTCTTCAATAGCATATATTTGAATGTATTATTCCAGATCAACTATATGAGAATATGAGATATCAGAGATCTCATAAACTTGTGGAACAAAAAGAGAAGGAGTCATTACAAGGAGACTTTCAACTTTTATAATTGATTGAGTTGATTATTTTGATTCGTGTTCATCTTTAACAACTTCATCTGAGAAAATAGAGGCTGATAATTTTGAAGGAAGAACTCTTGGGGTGTTGTTTGTGCTCTACAAATTGCTATAATGATCATCATTATTCATTCCAAAGGTTCTATCGAATTTTGTCGAGAGATCCTTTGGGTATTCAACAGAATCAATAAGGTAGCATATGCTTGGAGAAATGGCCAGACATATCCTTCCAAAATACCTATCACTATCATTTAGCCAGTCATTTTCATATTCATAAGACTCTTTACCAATTCCAATAGATCCATCATAGAGACCTTGTCTCTTTAGAGATGAAATCATCTTCAATTTCCACTCTGGATATATTATGAATGGATTAAGAAGAGGAGATGATACTCTTGAATCCATATTTAAGTTGTAGCTGCAAAATATCACTACAAAACAAACCAATTCACAATGATATGCCAGTTCAAACCTTTCCACCTCTACATGTGTACTTTTTCAAATTCCGTCACACCTTGATAGACTTATATGGACAAAACCCATAGGGAGCAATGCTATGATTCCAAGAATTATGTGGAAATTCAGCTCCTTCTGGAACACAATGGATGTTTTCAAGGTTTGATTTTACCTTGGAAAAGGCTATAATACGATGTTAAATTTGAGAACCATAGATATACAATCCAATATGAGAGATATTGGAAAGGTATTATGCAGTGGAATAATTGAGATCAATATACACTGCACACATAATTCATGTCACACATTTCAGATAAATCGGACAAGAATTGTTCAGATAATCACAAAATTAATATTCATTCATTAATCAGTAATATAATGGTAGGAAAATAAATAGAATTTGAATAGTGTGCATAGGATTTGAATCTACCAACTCTAACTAACTGTTTAGCTAAATCAGTATGGGAAAATCACAGCTAGAGCTCACTAGTTTAACTCTGGATGTCTAAATTAGTATACAATCAGTTAACTAATGAGGTAGGTGGATAAAATGTTCCACACTCCCTACATCCATTCAAAAATGGCACTAGGATAACTGGTTCTAATTTAACTAAAAGTAACAAGAGGATAACTCAACATAACTGCTTACCTATCATAACCAACTGAAGGAGGTTTCTGGTGGCACTTAGAGTGGGCTCTTATAATGTAGGGATTGCTACCAAAGGAACATAAAATAATGCATGGACATGTAGTAAGTGGAATATAACCTCTAGGTGTGTAAATCATACTCTAGTATAGTGATAATAACTTCATAAGTTAGGAAAAATTACCAGATAGACTATATTAGACAAAGGAGGATTAATTAGTCCTAACATGTACAACTAAGATGCGACTCTATTATACCATCACTAGATAATATAAAAATCAATATAATGGAGTATATTGATTCTAACTACAACAGTGTGAAAGATGCATATAAAATCATTTGCAAGCAGACACATAGACACTTTTCACAGCAATCATACATGCAACACAACACATTTACCATGTACACATTTCACACAATATCTAACATGGAAACCCATTCGGAAAAAAAACAAAAAAAGGTGCTCTTCATCTTCAATGAGAAATATATGGCACATTTTTTTATATGCACTATGGTGCAGACTTTGTTCTAGATCCTATTCTTTTATCTATACATACTTCTTTATATTCTCATGCTCTCAGGTCTTCTATCGTTGGTTCTTCTCTACTTTACTCTATTGTTGATCTACACGCATATGGGATCGACTCAACTTCTTATACATCTCTATGAATCTTGATTCTTAGACTCTTCTACCATTGATCTGCACACAACCTGGATCAACCTGATCTTCTCTACAACTCTGTGCACTCAGCTGCCGACTTCTTCGATGTTTTACCAACCGAATAACTTACTCTCTTCTGACAGACTAGCTAACCAACAACAACAGATCACTAAGCAACCCAAGAAACCCAACCACAATGAATATAATTGATGTTAACCCACACATATCCTGGGAATTTCCTTCTTATAGACATTTACATGTCATTTTCCGTTGACTTCATTTAGATAGAGATCATGCTGCCATTCCTTTTCTATAAACATATGTAAGTAGGAACTAACAACCAACATTACCATTATGCTTTCATACATCTGCTTCAGTTACTATGATTCATTTACCATCTTCTCATGCACCTGGTAAGTTACCAGGAACTTTACCTAGTCCGGGACTAGGGACTCAACCTGGGGATGAGGGCCATTCTCAGAGAGAATGGAGGCACTTGGTCTGTTACCAACTATTTGACCTAGTGTCAAATTATGTAGACTATGGTTGAGGCCCCTAGTTTGTTACCTATGAAAGTAGACCAGGAATATTTTGAAGCCTTGTAAAGGCCTCCCTCTTGAACCCCAATTTGTATAGCTGAGCTTAGCTCTTCATCTTTTTTCCATGTAAGGACTTTCTTTTCCATGAAGAGGAATCTGCAACCCTTGTCCTCTAATCCAACAACATATAGAACATTCTTCTTCAAACCAGGAACATATAAAACATCATCAATATGTAGAACCATGCCTGAGTCAAGTTGAAGTGAAGTTGATCCAACTCCTTCAATCTTGTACGTGGATTCATCAACAAGTTCCACCTGTTGTGTGAACTTCTTCTATCTATAAATGGTGAGAGCTCCATGGTTACCTGTCATGTTCCTGGACGCATCACTATCCACCAACCAGGAGGTAGAACTATATATGATGGATCCAGAGAGAGAAGAAATCAGGTAGTACTCTCTTCTAGGTTCTTCTTCTTTGTTAGCCTTGATTCTAGTCTTCTTCTTCTTCTGATGCTTTAGCAGTAGAGGCTTGAAATATTCTTTTGGATTTATTCTTGGTTTTCCTATGGTCCGTAGAAAAGTGTCCAAACTTATGGCAATTATAACTTCCAATTTTGCAACATCAAAGAACTTACCTTAAGGTTTCTTTCCCTTCTTTTGCTGAGGGGAGGGATTCTTGAACTTTTTTTTCTTTGTTGCGAGTGCAAGGTTACCTTCATTATGCTAGGATTTATAATCCTCCCTTGTCCAAAATGTCTATTAGATTATATTTTCCTAACTTATGAGTCATTTAGTTATTATTTGTTCCATTAGTACCATTGGGTCCACTTGGCCTAATGGGGCCACATGTACCAGTCAGTAGAGTGTGGGGAACACCAATAGAGGCTAAGCGAAACTAACTACACTTGCATGCATCAGTTTAGGTGCCTCCTATTCAAGCTTAGTTATTCTTTAGTTACATTCAATTATATATCCTCCAGTTTAGTTGGCACCAGTTATGCATGGATGCATGTGGCAAGGAACCAGTTCTCAACTACTTCCCACCTACCACTGCAGTTAGACTAGTTTGATTGATTGTAACTGATTGAGAGATTGGTTCAGACATCTATAGTTAACCTGTTGGAATCTGATAGTGATTTAGACAGTTTTAGTTAGCCATGTAGTCAGTCTAAATTGGTAGATTTGAATTCATCTCTCATAATTTGAATTTTCTGATTTGTAACATTGTTGTATACTACTAGGAGTAATGAAGGTTATACTATAGTTATACTGAGCAATTATTCTCTATTTATATTGAGATTTGTTTTGTTTAGTGGATATTATTCATTCATTTTCACTGCAAATAATTAAAAAACTAATGGCACTCATTTCTTGAAGATCAATGGAATATTGATTCTAACATTGTATCAGAGCCATCTTAGGAAAGATTCAAGTTTTTCTACTCTCCATTATACACCAGAATAAACTGGGTTTCCATGTAAGTCCCACAAAGAGTGTCTTGCTTCCTCTGAATTAATTTAGAGTGGCGGTGTTGGCATGCTGAACACTGAAAAAGTGTACATGTCAAGAGGGAAGTCTTGATTCTAACATAGTGTGAATGGTTTTTGTTTTGCAATGAATTTCCATAGGTGTTACGTAGCTTGATTGAATATATTGTCTGATCAGCAGGAAAATTATGGATTCTCAAACATCCACACCCTGGATCCTAACACCCTTCAATTATGTTGATTAGAGGGAAGATATCCAGGTTTCCTTGCACAAGCAGGGCCTATTCAAGATGATAATGGGAAGGGAGATTGAGCCCCATCATCCAGCTGAAAAAACAAGTTTATGAACCACTTAGATGAATATTTTGGATTTATATGTAATCACATATCCAGAGACCTTCTCTTTCACCTTGAAGGTTTGAGGACTCCCAAAGAAGCTTGTGAGAAGCTTGAATTCGTTTTTGGAAATCAAGATGAGCTTTGGGGACACTTTTTGGAGAATGAGTTGATAGCCTTATAGTTGAGCAGTTTTGAGACCATATAACAGTTATTTACAAAACTCAAGTATCTTGCACTTCAATTCATACAATGCAAAATAGAAAGAAAGGATGAGAAACATGTGCTCTCCATACTCAAAAAACTAGGCTTTGAGTATTCTGTATTTATATCTATCTTCAATTTTATATCTATATTCAATTCCGAAAGAGATTCAATTCCTAATTGGAAGATTCCCTCACTTGATACCCTTTTCGAGTCCTTAATACAAGATCAAGAGAAGTTGGTCCAAATGGGATTCATCCAAACTTCCAAAGATCAAGCTCTCTTAGTGATAAGAATCTACCAAAGCACAAGCTAAAGGAAGGCATAAGAGGAAGGAGCCTAAAGCATATGATTCAAATCCTAAAGAGAGTCGAAAGAAATCTGAAGGAGATTTGGGCTCCAAGAATAAGAAAAGGTTTGAAAAGAAAAAGTGTCCCTATTGTATGAGGGGTTTTCATCTAGAATATTCATGCGAGAAGACGACCCTTGACCAGTTGAAAACTCTCCTTCTACAAAAAAATATTTCCCTTCCACAAGGTACTGAGATGTCTAATGATGGAGAGCATACTAGAGAACATGAGAAATTCCAGTCCTTGAAGGTAGGCCTCACTCCATTGAAGGCTTACTTGATAGATTATGGAGAATCCAACCACATGGTTGCCTCCAAGGAATCCTTGATCACTTTCACTCTATCAGGAGGACCTAGCAGTCATCTAGGAGATGACTCTAAAATCCTATATATTGAGAAAGGTTCTGATAAAATATAGCATGCAGAATTTAAGAATGGACTTTATGTGCCCTCTCCTACAACAAAGAATTTTTTTGAATATGAAGAAGAAGTAGAATCTTCCACACAATCAATTTGAATTGAAGAGAGTCTCTTTGGAATGAGTCCTTCTCCTACTACCCCATAATTTTATGAGATGTCTGATATCTCATCTTCTCATACAGCTGATCTAGATTAACACATTCAAAACTATGTTTTTTAAGAAAAAATCTCCTTCCATTCTATGCAAAAATTCTTTAGTGATTCTTCTATTTTAAATTTTGTGCATAGTTTAGTGGTGACTGTTTCAGAATATGAAGGTGAGTTTGATTTCTCTATCTCTAATGATGTTTCTAGTGTGTAGATAAGTAATATTATGGATATTTTGGAAATAATATCACATTGTAGGAGTGATCCATTCACTCCCATTGATCTAGAGCTTCCAACAAAATCCTACATCATTGCATGCACCAATACTCAGAATCTTAAAGAAGGAGAAAATTGTGCATCTAACATCTCAGTGGAAAACACTCTTGGATATGATATGAACATATTTGGATCTGATATTATCTTATTTGGATCTGATCTGATATTTTTTAGTTAAATTTTTAATCTTAAAGAGCCTTTAGTCATTCTTGTAGCTACTCTCATCAATTTTGGTGTGACAAATCAAGTACCGCAAGTATCCTTCAAACATGTTGCTAATGATTTGATGTTAGTTTCCTCTTATGAGTTTGATGATATTATAGTTTGTGAACAATTTAATATTTTTGAATATATATCAGATTATGGATCTCAAACATTCACTCTCCACAGTCCCAAGGATTCTGTACCTATCTATTTGATCACATGCGCATCTCCTCACAGAACTAGTAAAGATGGATACATTTTGCATTCTCCTAGACACTTTATCCTAACAATTGGAGCTGATTATACCTCACATGGTTCGATGTTCAAGTTTCTTGGGTGTTCCTCACAAGGTTCGAACTCTCAAGCACTTTTTCTTTCTCATCAGTTGATTTCAATTGCTCTACATGAGTCCAGTTTTCATCTAGAAACTATCTATATTTCTGATTTAGTTGAGCACATTATTCTTGTTCCAAAGAGGAATATTCCTCTTGTTTGAGGAGCTAGTCGGTGAGATGACTAGTCGAATAGCCAACTAATTGGAGATTAGGACGACCATGTAAGGTCATGTTGGTTGAGCGAACTGACATGTAGTTATATGTAACTATTTGTAAATAATATATATTAGGTTGTTGAGCCAGATGGGAACTCGGCTCAGTTCTGTGTATGTATGGACCCTCATGTTATAATATAATCTGTTATTTCTGATATCAATGTTCTTGTATCTTGTGTTTGTTATGTCTACATGATTCAATGTGTATTATTGGTAACCCTCTATGATCTATGAGATTAAAACAATGGTTCCATTTCCAGTAGTACATATCTAAATGTAATGAATATAAGAATATGATATCAGAATAGGATATTAAGAACTGGTGGGAGCGTAAGATACCAAATTATTTGTAGAATTACGAGAGGAGAAACAGATTAAACATTGCTCAGGAAAAGGAGAAATTCTTCACTGAAACACATGAGAAGTTTGTAGAATCGATACTCGAGCTTTTGAAAAAACTTCTAGATGAAAAAACCAAAAGAAACTAAGAACCAAGAGCTTCTAGAGAAACTTATTCGAGGGGGATGAACAAACCTGCCGGAGTGGTTTGAAAAGATCATAGATGAATTCTGCGAGAAGCAAGCCATAGAAGAAAAAAATTCAGTTGAAACTGTTCAAAAAAGATTCTATACAGACCTTATTGAGCAGTTCATGTGCTCCTTACTGACCCTACTGTTCAAGTTCCTAATATAAAAAGGAGTGGGTCATATTGTAGAACCTCATCTGTCACTACACGAACTACCACCAAATTCTAACTGGGCAGAGAAACAGAAAAAGTGGGAAAAATTCATTGCCGAAAGGTAGTGGGATTATTTCCTAAGCAAGTAAATAGAACTATCTGATATTTCTAAAGCGTTGGGTAGGCTATGGGGGGTAGCTAGTCATATGTTGGGGTAACTTAAAGAGGATTCTAGTCGACTGAAGGAGATACCATCACCAGTACTGAAAAGTCAACCTAAAAAGGAAATCAAATGAACAGTGACACACAAAGGTACGGTGGATTTACATAAAGTAGAAAGAGAGAAGAGGCTAAAAAGACGAGAAGAGAGAAGAGAATGGGCTATAGAACTGCAAAGAGGAATGACTACTAGGGTGACAAACCAGGAAAGAAATCTGCTAGAGTTGGGTCATGACCGACAGGAAGAAGGCGTGGATGAAGAAGCATCACCCATGGAAGAATACTTGTGGATAGAGCAACGTGAAGCTCTCTAAATAGAAGTTCCCTAGGAGATAAAACCTCTTACTCAAATGAATTTGAGTACCATGATACAAGCCATTGTCGAAGAAGACCTAAGACTAAGAGCTGGTGAGTTTGGTATATGGAGCTGACTAAATGACTAAGTAAACGATGATAATAATCTAGTGAACCGTCGACCGGAGGAAGGAAACTTTGTAACACTTCAAAAATACCCCTCCAACCAAAGTATCCACTTGCTTTACCTAACACATGAAGGAGCGCGCCCCCTTCCAAACAAATATTTGCAAAATATAGAACATTTGGACCTGCAGACAAATCAGTGCAGTTGGACATCGACAAGAGAAGTCAACCTGAACCAACTGCTTTTCGAATAAGAAACGACAATCAAAACGACCGAAAAGAATGAAATTTCCATTGACAACAGCTCTGCACAACATGAAAAACAAAACATCCCACTACCCCCACCACCGCCCCCACCACCGCCACCTCCTGGAGGAGATAGTGACAGCGATACCGACATGGGTCATGGATTAGTGCATATCCCTCTATACGAGGGTGAAAAATATCCTAGACAGCATTGGCTCATCTGTAAGTCAGCATGGGAGGAAAATCAACTTATAGCTGAAGATCAACAGATGGCACAGTTTTTCGGTGCCTTAAGGAAAAGAGCACTAACGTGGTACATGACCTATATCAAGAGAACTCCCCAAGCGTCTAAAGAAAAAATTAAAGAACAATTCTTGTCTTTATTTAAAACTCCAAATGCAAAACATCTGGAAGCCAGAAAGTTGAAAATAACATATCAAAATCCAACAGAGTCCATCCAAGAATATGACAAACAATGGAAAGAACTCCTCAGCTAACTGGACTATGTAATTGATGAACAACTATTAATTCAATGGTTTCTTGCAGGTCTATCACAAAAAATACAGTAGCACATAAGCTTGGATATGTTTAAAATGTATGAAGACACACTTACCAAATCTCTGCAAATAGAGATGGATGAAGATTTACCAGCATATCCCATGGATACTAGAGTGGAAGAACAGCTAGAAGTCATGCAAAAATCATTGAAAGAGCTGAACCTCAAGAATCAAGATGTCTAGTGCAAAAAATGATCAACGGCCGGACACACTAAAGTTAACTGTAGGAAAGACATAAGTCGACAAGACGTTCAATTTGTTCAGAAAAAATGATTCTGTGACATCTTCCAAGAACATGGAGAACACACAACAAAATATTGCCCTTATAACATGAAAAATGACAAAGCATCTTGGTGTGCAATCTGTGAAGTAAAAAGTCACACAATGGTCGACTACCATCTAAATTTAAAAAACCAACAAAACTACCAAGCAGTCTCCCAGACAAACACAGTCACGCAGAATAACGATAACAACCAGCGAAGCAATGATCAAAACAAGATGAATAATCAAAGATATGAAGGCCGTCTATATGAGCGTCAGTTCGACAACTGCTATGGAGGATATGGAGGTCGAGGTCAATTCTCCGGAAATCGCGACAATCGACCACATCGGCCCATCTAGTGCTTTACATTCTACAAATAAGGTCATCGATATTCATACTTCCCATACAATGACAGAACTAATTTAAAGTTTTGTACTAGCTATGGTGTAGGCGATCACTCATTAGAGGATTGTTGTGCATTCAAAAACATGATGTAATCAATACAAAGAACCTCCATATAATAACCCAACAAGGAACAAAAATTGGGAGTGATAACCCACGTATAAGAAAAATAAAATAAAATAACGATTATCCTAACCCAGCTAAACAAAAACAATTGTATAATGACGCATCGAATATATTTAAAGAATTTGCTAGACAGGAAGAAGCCAATGATAGTCAACAAAACATAGTTAAAGAATTAATATGTTTAGTACAAGATGATAAAGCAGTATCTCAATTCATTGACTTATTGTATAATATGAAGCATAATAATAATACAGAAAAACAAACCAAAAACATATGCAGTCTAAACCAAAAGGACAAAAGTGATGCTGACCCAGTTGCTGACCTAGAAATTGAAGGATACCATGTTCGACAAGTTGTACTTGACTTCGGTTCACAAGTAAAGATTATGACTCATGACACTTGGGAATAGTTGGGTAGACCTTGACTATATGAATCAGGCATATACCTCAAGTTAGCCGACCAAGGTCTAATTGAACCCATCAGAGTTTGGAGAAATGTTGATACGACAATAAAAGGAATATCGACCAAAGTCGACTTTGAAATTATTAACCCTAAGGAAGGATCCAATTCCTTTCCATATTTAGTAGGTTGGCCTTGGGGAATAAAAATGAAAGCATCAATATCTTTAGACAAAGAAAGGATAAAACTAAAAGGGAATGGATAGAAAGTCATAGTACCTATCCACCCATCCCAAGGAGAACCTTGGATAGAACCTATTGATGAAGAAGTCGACATCCGACAACTATATCAAATACAAAATAATGAAGATTACATAGAACCCAATGTCTATGGTGAGCTTCACTTAGGCAATCAAGATTCTATAGGATACAAATCAGACGCAAAATTATATGATTGGGAAGTCAAAAACTATGAGACATAAGCAAGAGGTTGCTGGACCATTCAGACAGTATAGAAGAAACCAATCCAACAATGTTTTTTAGTTTCCATCATCCCAAAAATATTTGAAAAGAAAAGCAAGGAATATCCTATGTTAAATCCAACAAATGTAAGCATCAGACAAATCCCAAGATAAAAAGAAAGAGAATCCCCAGTTATGCATATAGAACAAGTATTTAAAAACATTGGTGAACATGGCCGACTACAAAGCTTAGTAGAAACCTTTACAGGACAAGCTGCTAGATGGTGGGATACCCATCAATCAAGATTGCAGACATGGATTATAGCTTCAACTTACTTTGTGGAAAGATTCAGAGGAAAGAGGCTAACCAAACAAGCACAAATACCTATGTTCATCCAAGGGCAAGACCCAGAGGAACACATAAGAACATGCGAAAGAGAGTGGAAAAGACTTGGATATAAAGACGAACGTACATGGCCACACCTATTTCCATCGACGCTAGACGACGTACCAAACAAATGGTACAAAATGGAAGAAGCACGGGGTGAAACATTTCAATGGCACAAACTTAGAGAGAAATTCATTAAAGACTTCAACTTTATACCACAGAATGAAAAGTTAGTTGAAACTGCAAAACAAATAAAAGCATTTATAGAACCGACTAGGAACAACACTCAGGTACAAAACTGTGATCGACTAGAAATACCATGTAATAACATACAAACCAAGATAATACCACAGTCAACAAGACTACAAATGGAAAACAAAAATATGGAAGGCAAAATATTTTGATGGAAATCATACCATTCAAAAACAACAAAACTAATTCGCACAGTACTTAAAGTCGAGATAGCCAACAAAGAACATACCGACCGAATGACTGCAGCAGACTTTCCTGCTACATTCTCACAATTCAAAGAAGGGAGTCGACCAATCAACGAAGATGAAGCACCAGAATGGTTAGATGCCAAAGTTAAAACTAAAGAGTTTTACATATCAAATGATGATCGACCAAAAATGGCAAAAATTGGTGATTATTGGAGCGAAGAACAAACGACCAAAATAGTAAAATTACTAAAAGAATTCCAAAATGTATTCTCTATAGACTACAAAGATCTCAAAGGTCTAGTCCATGAAATGGGAAAAATGAAGATCGACATTAAACCTGATGCCCAACCTGTAATGAAGGGGCCATACAAATTAACTCATAAATACAAATATATTGTCAAGAAAGAGATCGACAATATGCTTGCAGCAGGAATTATCTACCCTATCGACCAATCGGAATGGGAAATCCCAATGGTCATACAACCAAAGAAACACAACCTGACAAAACTAAGGATATGTGTCGACTTTAGAGAATTAAACAAAGTGACCTTAACAGGCCCATTCCAAACACCCTACGTAGATGAAATCCTAAATTAAGTTGCAGGACATGAATTCTACTCATTTATAGATGGATTCTCAAGGTACAACCAAGTACCAATAGACAAAGAAGACCAGAAAAATACGTCATTCGTATGTGAATTTGGCTCATTTTCTTACAGAGTTATGCCTTTTGGTGTCAAAAACGCACTTGCAATATTTTCGAGAATTGTTTTCAAAACATTTCAAGAATATATCTACAAAACAATGGCAATGTATTTCGATGATTGGACGATATACTCTATGTCAAAAGATCATTGCAAATGGCTAAGGCTCATGTTAGAATGATGGTGACAAATCCAGCTATCTCTGAACATAAGGAAATGCATATTCCTAACTCCCATATGGATACTATTAGGGAACATTGTATGCAAAGAAGACATCAAGGTTGACTTTTCAAAGATAAAGATTATCCTCGATTTGAAACCTCTAGTGAACAAAAAACAAGTCAGGGTACTACTCAAACACATAGGATATTACAAGAAATTTATGAGATACTACTCAGATATGACCTATCCATTGGAAGAACTATTAAGAGAAGATCATGAGTTCAACTGGATAGATGAATGTAACATATCATTTGAAACACTAAAAAGGAAACTAGTAGAGGCACCTATACTCAGGTTCCCGAATTGGTCAACCAAATTTCACGTACATATCAATGCATCAGGACTAGCAATAGGCGTGATCTCAACACAACCAGGGGATGATGGAATGGATTACCCTATAGTTTATAGCAGCAGAAAACTAAACAAGGTAGAAAGAAACTACTCGAAAATAGAGAGAGAAGCATTCGAAATGGTTTTTCCACTACAGAATTATTGACATTAACTACTAGCCAACCCTTTCATCTTCTATACCGACCACCAAGCATTGAAATACCTTGTAAACAAACCCTTACACCATGGAAGGATTTTCTGATGGCTACTACTATTTCAAGAATTTGAATTCGAATTCATTGTTAGACTAGGAAAATTAAATGTCAGACCCGAACACTTTTCGAGAATCGACATGGGAGAAGAGCCAATAGGAGTCCAAGATGACCTACCAGATGCACACTTATTTCGAATAGAAGCAGTCCCAGCAGAATTAGAGGAAATAGCTCAATTCTTAGAAAATGGTCAAGCACTAGAGGGCATGAGCACGAAAAAGAAACAAATCTTAGCTATAAAGGCTGCTCCATACAACCTCATAAATGGATTTTTATATAAAATGCGCTTGGACAACATCCTCAGATGATGCGTATTAGAACATGAAAGAGATAATACTATGTATGAAGCAGACTATGGACCAGCAGGAGGACATTTTCAAGCAGATACAACTGCCAAAAAAATCCAACAATCAGGGCTATGGTGGCCGACACTATACAAGGATTGTAAAAGGTTTGTTAGCCAGTGCGACAGATGTCAACGATTGGGTCAACCGCTGCCTAGTACAGAAATTCCCTTGATATCAGTAAACTCAAGTTTGACATTTGAAATTTGGGCCATCGACTTCATAGGACCATTCCCAATACTAGCAAAAAGAACATGTGCAAGATACATAATAACCACAGTAGAATATGTAACCAAGTGGGCAGAAGCAGAACCTGTCGACACATGTTCCAGTGAGATAGCTGCTAAATTTATCTACAAAAATATAATTACTAGATTTGGATGCCCAATAACCCTAATCAATGACCAAGGTTCACACTTTATTAACAAAACCATCAACGCACTAACAGACCAATTCAAAATTGACCACCGACGTAGTACAGCTTATCACCCTCAATCAAATGGAACAATAGAGGCATTCAACAAAACATTAACAAGGGGCTTAACAAAAATACGCAACACCAACAAGGATGATTAGGATGAAAATATCCCTGCAGTATTATGGGCTTACAGAATAGCCTATAAATGTTCGACCGACCAAACACGGTTCTGACTAGTCTATGGCCGAGAAGCAGTTGTTCCACTACATTTTCAACGGCAAACACCTATCATAGCAGATATTTTACATGTCGATGTCGAAGAAGGTAGGAAGGACCAACTGATGCAATTAATCAAGCTAGAACAGCACCTATTGCTCGCCTTACAACACCAAGAAATACAAAAAAAGCAGCAGAAGGCTTGGCATGATCGCAATAGAAAAAACAAAAAAACATCGATAGGGGACCTCGCCTTACTATACAAAATTCGAATAAAAGGAAAACCCAAAAATTTACACACATAATGGATGGGACCTTATGTTTTCGAAGAGATTCATGCCAACATATTAGTTCGACTAAGGACATTACAAGGCATAATATTTAGGAAACTTGTTAATGGTGCCCGACTAAAATGGTAAAAAAATTAAAACAAGTTCAAAAAAAAAGAAAAAAAGAAGAGACATACATATAACGACCATAACTGTCATAAAAAAATAAAAAAATATTAAAATCCTAAAAACAACAAAACAGAACCAACACCCATAAAATAGAATGACAGGAAACTTTGAAAGATATAATAACCAGCACTTCAACAACCAACACCAACCCCATTGACATATCGCTATCGATCGCTCGCATGATCGACATCGATTGATGACCACGAAGGTCAAATCACGCCTTCATTACTACGGACAGAAGGAGCGCCAAAATAAAATCACAATTAACACAAACTCCAGAGACCGTGCTGGACCATCGCTTCTGCCATTAATATATCCATCGACAGAAACGTCACCCGCTCCACATATAAATATCGAGCCAGAAAAATATCATTTACTGTATTTTGAAGAGATATAACAACTAAGCATTCTGAAATTTGAGAGCCAAGACCATGTAAGAAAAGCCGACTACGAGATCGACAAGATAGCCCCAAAGAAAACCAGAGTTGTAGCTGCAAAAAAAAAATAACTGCAATCCGCTGAAACCCCACTGATGAGAAAATTAAGAAATATAAAAAATGCCAAGGTATAGGAAACCTCGTGGACCAAAACCTAGACAGAAATCAAAGAATGGGCTTACCAGGACAACAAAATAACACCAGAAGCAGAGAAGATAAGCTACATCACCATCATGAGCTACATGAACACACCGTTCATGGCAAGCTTCGGAGGAACGAAAGAAACAACAATGAAATTTATCATTAGTCAGTATCACAATGGTAAATTTTACTTTGACCTACGAGTAGAAATTTATGGGGAAGTAATATACAAACTTACCGGTCTCTCAAATCAGGGCGACCCTGTCCCTATTGATATAAAAGAAGGACTAGTAAAATGACTAACTAGAACACCAAAAGAAAATAACTCGAAAGGGCTAATGATCAGTCAAATACAAGCCCGGACACCGCAAATCGTGGCCAAAATCATAGCAACAAGACTCACTCCTATAGGTCAAGGGAGTGATCTAAATTGAAACATGCTAGAAGCAATTGACACAATAGAAACTACAGGAAAATTTTACCGTTGGGCTTAGCATGTTGCCGACATGCTCAAGAGTATATGTGAGAAATGTCAAGAGTCAGCTGGGATTATAAGGTTCCCATCTCTGATACTCTGGAAGCAATGTACCACTTGTGCCGAGTCGGGGACAAGCAGTTCCAGGATCAACACAAGTACCACATGTGGAGGTTCAAGCCATTTTCACAGAATGGAACACTGAAAGAATTGGAAAATGGTAAACTAATGCTGGAAAATTGGTTCCAAAACCTAAAAATCCAGACAACTAGATGGAGGGTGCCTCAGAACATCTGAATAATTCTACTAAAAACAACACATATTCAACTCGATCTTGATCACATAGCAGTCTGATACATGCAAGGGGAAAAAGCAACAGCGAAACCTCTCGACTATTACCTAACATTCAAAGATATTTTTTGAGAGCTAGCTCAACAGTCCAATACAAAGCTATCAATACCAGTAAAATCCAAAGAAATAAATCAACCAATTGAAGAACCATTGAAAGAATAAGAAAAAGACGAGGACTACGAACTCCGATTACATATCAGTACCTTCATGTCGGATGATATACTGGCAGAGGACACCAATAGACTGCAAATAAGAACCATACCACCACCGACCCAAAGGGCAAGTACACCAGCTGAGCAATAGGTAACTAAACCAGTGGAGAAAAGTATCAGTCCAACCAACCAACAGGAGAGAGAATAAGAACTAGAAGAAGATACCGAATTAGATAATCCAGAATATGCTATGACAAAAGAAAACTTAAGGAAAATAGCAAAGGAGGTAGCAGCCTCAAGGAAGAGGAAGGCGATTCAGGAAAAAGGGAAAGGGAAGCACAAGATTATCCTTTTAGAGTCAGAAGATGAATAAGAACTGTTGGCGACTGCTTTCAACATCATAGAAGACACAACAACAAACAAAAATTTTGTCGAAACATAATTCAGACAGTTCGTCGACACAGGAGCAAAGTAAGGATGACCAAAAAAGGTAAAACTGCAACCACTTCAACTGATGAAGACATTGTTGATTTATTTTCTACACCTCCACCCCCATCTCCAACCTAGATTACACAGGAAGACACCCCACAAATACCCACCATAATCCCAGTCGACATTTGTAAGAATGCTATTGTGGAGACACTGAAAGAATGGTTCGACTAGGGCGGTGATTTCCAGGCATACATTGAAAAATTACCTGAACTACTCACCTATATCCAAAATATTACCATCGAATGTCCACTAATTAAAGCTAGTGCACCACGCCAGATCCTCTTTCAGCAAATTGGCCAAATACCCTAGAAACTAAGATCTATGGGAATTATCAAGTCCACATTCTTAAGGAACCTCGACAAGACATCTCAAATTGTTGCAAGTCGCACCTCATCCATTATCCCTTTCAACATCTCACACCCCCTACCAGCCAATGAACCAGAAAGAGATGTGCAGGAAGATAACCTGGAAGATATCAACCAGGTGATTGACAACCTATTCTCTGATGACCCAGACAATTCACCACCATAAGTCGAAGACCCAACATCAATTGACAATATCCCCACTACACCAATTACACCATACCATTCACCATCTCCACCACCACTTCCCAATCTATAACCCTTCCCAAACCTAGAACCATCTATGTCAAATCCTCCAGATACACATTGTACTTCAGGTTCCACCCGAGAAAGTCAACCAAAAATTCCACCGACCATTGAAGATCAGCAGCCAAAAAATAAACCATAGGCATTGTGCTTCAGGTTCCACCCGAGAAAGTCAACCAGAAATTCCACCGACCATTGAAGATTAGCAGCCAAAAAATCAACCACAGGAGAATCTAGCACTTGTAGATGCACAGGCACAACAGTAGACCGAACAGCCTAAACACAAAATAAAAAGAGACAGAAAGAAGAAAGAACACCACAAAGAATCAAAGTCGACAATGCTCCACCTTAGTCAACTTGGATAGGCTACTGCAGTCGACACAACAAAGCTAAGAGATGGAGAGTTGGGACAACTCTTACAAACTCTAGCCAATGAGGAAAAAACAAGAAGCTAGACCAGATGACAGCAGCTCGAAGACAATAAGAATGAACAAATTGAGTTTCTATCGAAATGTAGAAAATTAGTTCAAACAGTAATACCGGGACCTCTAGAGGTTGACACCGACAAGCCACTTGAAAAGGAATACCAACTATTTGAAAGCATGGTTTCAAATCTACAATCACATCTACCAAATACAAAGGAATACCAAAAAGAGGAGACATCCAAACTGTTAAGGTAGCAATACACAACATTCTTAGAAGCTCACAAAGTGCTACAAGACCACCTGGAAGAATCTGTCATCATAGAAGAAGTACTCTGTGATTGGCCCACTTATTACAGACAAGTATTTCAGCAAACCCGACATACCCAAGAACAAATTCAAGCACTGGAAAGAAGAAAAGGAACTAAAGAAGTACTCAAAAACATGATACAAGATCAAATTGTATTGGAAATAACCAAACTACAGAAACTAGAAAAACAAGCACACCAATGGGTACAACAAGCACTCCCAAGGCTTGATAAACTGGATGCAATTTTCCCGCAGATGAAAATACTACTGGAGGCAGCAGAGGAAAAAGATAAATTCATGGGACCCAACATGGAAATAATAGCAGACCTTTCCATCCAGGAGAATATGTTGACCTTATCAAGCATCACAACATTGACTATCGACATCCAAAAAGTATTACAAAGCTGGGCAGAACTTCGACACCAACTAGTCATTACAGCAGAAGCAATTGTGGAAATATGCGTGCAGAAATGACCAACCATCCAACTACATAGTCCATGAAGACAAACAATACCAGAAACAACTACCTAAGACATTACACTGTTGAAGTACCTCCCATGTTTCTTTTGGACGAAGAAAGATTTTGTTCTTGGGGGAGATATTGGAGGAGCTAGTCGGTGAGCCGACTAATTGGAGATTAAGTTGGCCACGTAAGGTCATGTCAGTTGAGCGAACCGACATGTAGTTATATTTAATTGTTTGTAAATCATATATATTAGGCTGTTGAGCTAGATGAGAACTTGGTTCAGTTCTGTGTATGTATGGACCCTCATGTTATAATATAATCTATTATTCCCCATATCAATGTTCTTGTATCTTATGTCTGTTATATCTACATGATTCAATGTGTATTATTGGTAACCCTCTATGATCTGTGAGATTATAACACCTTCAGATATAATCATTTAGTTTGGATTTAGAGGTTCACATGCATAGATTCAGGATGTTGTTGCACAGAAGAACAATAATACTGCTTTGTTGTTGCATAGTGCTGCAAATTGCAGCAAAATATTTTGCAAGTTTTTAACTTGTATTTCTTGATCCTTGCTTATCGCGAGGGGGGGGATTCCCATGATGTTTTCCCCTATTTCCTCAGTTTATTAAGTGACATGTTTTATCTTTTAGATTGTATATGGGTGAATTTTGGCCTCTTTCTAGGGCCCACAATTGTCCAAGTTAGGATTCAGGGGGGTTGTTAGGATTTATAATCATCCCTTGTCCAAACTTTCTATTAGATTATATTTGCCTAACTTAGGAGTCATTTAGTTATTATTGGGTCCACTAGTACCATTGGGCCCACTTGGCATAATGGGGCTACATGTACCAGTTAGTAGAGTGTGGGGAACACCGATAGAGGCTAAGTGGAATCGATAACACTTGCATGCATCAATTTAGGAGCCTCTTAGACCAATCCCTACATTTTAGGATCGATTGGGTGTGCCGGCACCAACCTCTTTCAATTGTTGGAAGTTGGCAACTAGTCAAGCTTTTTTATGCTTCAGTTACATTCAGTTAGATATCCTCCAGTTCTGTTAGCACCAGTTATGCATGGTTGCATGTGGGAATGCGCCAGTTCTCACCTACCACTATAGTTAGTATGGTTTGATTGATTGTAAATGATTGAGAGACTGGATTAGACATCTGAAGTTAACATGTTGGACTCTGATAGTGATTTAGACACTTCTAGTTATTCATACAACCAGTCTGAGTTGGTAGATTTGAATTCATCTCTCATGATTCAAATTCTCTTATTTGTAACATTGTTGTATACCGTTGGGAGTAATGAATTTTATATTATAATTATACTGAGCAATTCTTGTCTATTTCCTATTAGATTTGAAGATCAGTGACATATTAATTCTAACACCTTGGTTACCTTTCCTAAAGTCCTCCCCTCTTCTTCTATGCAATCATTCCAAAGTATTTTGAAAGTTGGTCGATTCTCATGTCCACTGACAGATGCCATGAAAGTTTCCTAGGATCTTGGGAGACCATTGACCACATTCTGCACAAGGTCGTCATCATCGACAATAATACCAATAGAAATAAGTTGATATCTTACATGTGCAATCTTAGTGAAGAAGGAACCAACCCCTTCATTCTTGTTCAAATTCAAATTTCATAGCCTTTTCTTCAAGGCTCTTTTCTGAATGGGAGCCTACTTCTCATACAAGTTAGCCAAGGTATTAGACCATTGTTTGGTAGTCTTTAAGGTTGTGATGTTGTGAATCAACATTTCTTTAACAGAATCATAAATGATCCTTCTAGCCTTAGCCTGCTTCTTCTTGTAAGCATGTGTGATAGCATTAGATGTTGGATTTTCACTGACATTAAACACAATGTCATCCAGGCCATTTTATTCTAGAATAGTTGTAAGCCTTCATTTATAGGAGTTGTACTTAGCTGACCCTTGTATACTCTCTTCTAGTCTGAATATGGTGATGTCCATCTCTGCCACTTAGTCAAATGTTAAGTCTACAAAAATATCCCAAGGTCTGGGAAGACAACAACAATCTCCCTTTATTGTTTCTTCACATGCTAAGCTATGATACCATAATGAATTTTTAGAATTATCATGAATACTTTTAAAAATTTGCACACTAACTTAAACAAATGACAATTGCAGTAAAAAAAATCAATACATAAACACATTGAACACACTATTTTTCGTTGGGGAAACCTTTAAAGGATAAAATCCCCAAAAGTATTATTAATTCATATCATAAATGAGATGACTAAGTTTATCCAAAATTCCACAAACCCTCACTTTGTTTGTATCACATATCCACAATTACTAAAGATAATACAAATACATAAAAATTGCCAATTTAGGATTTTTGACAAATGAGGGATTTCTACCCTAACTTTCTCTCTCCTTTTAAGAATTAACAGGTTTTCTGAATTCACGTTTTTCTTTCCCAGATCTAGTTAGGTCTGCTCGGATCTAACTGTACTACTGCTCGTTCATGCCCTACTGCTCAGGCGTACCCTGCTACCTGACCTCCTGCCCTATATGTGTTTTGTTTCTCGTAGGGAATTCCTTCCTGCTCAACCTAGCCCGAGGCCCTTAAAGGCATGCCAACAGGCTTCTCTAGGGTTGGTCGCAGTCACAAACCCTCACGGGTCTGCCTACTAGGCTACCTGAGGGTTGGTCGTAGGCACAAACTCTCATGGGTCTTCCTGCAAGGCTACCCAGGGCTGTAGAGAGAGGGTTGAATCCTCACTAAGGCTACCCAGAGAAGGAAGGATGGATGCCCAAGAATAATATTGGATTTTGGTGATGGAGGGTGAATTCCTGAGGAGAATAATATTTTCTCATGGAAAAGAAGACTACTGCTAAAGAATTTAGGATAACGCCCTAAGAACAAAAATATGATAAAAGAGTGCAGCTTCTGAAACCCTAGATTATGGATTGTAGAAAACAAGTGTGAATGCCCTAGATAGACTCATCCATGTTAGGGCATCACACCAAACTCCCTTTTCTTCAATAACCTATGAAATCTTCAACTGGAGCAGCTTCATTTATGAGAGCAAGTGTGTGCGTAATAATGAATTGGATTGATCTTCTTTTATATCCTTTGAGTCACCTATAAGTGGACCAAAATTAGAAAGAACAAAATATTTTATATTTTATTGTTTTCTAATTTTGGCGTTTACCTTTAGTGGTAGTAAAGGTATTTTGCGCTTTCATTTTTACACCTTAGTGGTACTAAGGTTCCTTATGTATTTTTTGACTTTTTCTTTAGCCTTATTCAAGTGCCATGTGGTCAATACAAGTGGTCAAGGTGGTCTTTCATCCCCACTCAAAGTACATCATCATAAACATAGAGAATTACTAATGCTTTTATCTCACACTCTATGTGACACCAAGATCGGGTACTAAGGTGTCTTAACCAAGCGTATCTAATCCTTGGAGAAGATCACAAAATCCATTAATCAAGAGTTAGAGTGACACACATGCCTAGACCTAGTCTATGGCTTATAGCTTCATCCTGGTCACAGACAAGGGCCTCAACCATAGGCTGCATAATTTGACACTAGGTCAAATACTTGTTAATAGACCAAGCATCTCCATTCTCCCATAGAATGGCCCTTGGGGCCAAGTTCCTAGTCCTGAACTAGGAAACGTTCCTGGTAACTGACCAAGTGGCTCCATTAAAAGAATGGCCACTCATCTCTAGGCTGAGTCCCCCAGTGCTAGACTCGTTCCGCATCCTAGTCCCAGGCCAGATGTCACCATTCAATAGAATGGTCATTCAACTCAAGGTTGAGTCCCTTAGTGTTGGACTCGTTCCATATCATGGTCCCAACATAGATATCCCCATTCAATATAATGGTCACTCAACTCTAGGTTAAGTGCACAACCTGGTCCCAAAACAGGTGTCTCCATTCTCCTGAGAGAATGGCTCTTGATACTGCTCAGAAAAATCAACACCCATGAAACAGAGCCTATCAAAAATCAAACAAATTCTAAAATTTTCAAACAGATCCTGAACTTTCAAATAGATCCTGAAACTTTTAGTGTTTGTGACCCACCAATCTCCCCCAAAATTGATTTTTTAATGAAAAAACTTCCAAAACCCTAAACACTTAATGCTAAAACCATAAAAACCATTCCTTCTCAAGGTCTAATCTATTCTTATGTCAAGATTTGCTCTTAAACTCTAATCTATCAAGGATTGCTCTCAAGATTTTTGTTTGATCTATCTTTATGTTTAAGATCTATTGTCAAGGGCTGATCCATCCTCATGTGCTATGTTGTTTATCACTTCACCCACACTGTTATTAATTCTTGCCATATCCTTCAAGAAAAACACTTTATTAACTGCTAATATGGAATGTGAATGTGGCTCACAAATACACTGTTATACCCTACTTCATGTTTAAGCTGAAATGTTATGCAAAATTATCGATATCACTCATAGTTATAACTTATCAAGTTATCAGTTATGGCACATGAATGGATAATAGTAATTACTAATATGCATGAAAACTATATTTTTTGGCAATGACCTATAATTCTACTCTTGTTTCATGAATAGTGTTGATTCTTCACTCTAGTTTTTTATTATAAAAACATTTTAATATTTTTGTGTACTTGTGATTTCCCCACCGTATCTGGACCTTGGATTTTCAAAAATTCGGTGGATCTATATCTTGGTAACTTAGGTTTTAGGGAATATTTGTTGAAGGGGACTAGGGTTCATCCCATAAGGAGCTCTCTTGCACATGTGTGAGCATTATTTTTCTTTTCTTAGCTTAGGGTTGGAGTTCCCCATTTTGAGTGAGCATAATTCTAATTTCAGACATTCATACTTGTGATATTTTTAGGTTTAGTTTACCTTCCTATTATAGTTGGAGTGTGTTTGTATGTGTTTGTTAGATATATTACTTTAAAATATTTGCATGTGAGTAATTTGAAGGGTTGTTTATCTTGAGAAGCACATCCTCCTCCTTTTCTTAAAATCACCTTTCTCGCAAGCTTTCTTTGTCAAGGAATTCAAGGGGATGATTTGTATGATTGGAAATCTGAAGTATAGTTGAAAGACCAGTGCTATAATTTACACATATCAGCCCAATTATCTATTATTATACCCATGCACACAACCTTCTCAACTCTAGAAAGTTGACTTGTATTTTCACATGGGCATGCATTTTGAGTATTGGTGGTAAAACAACAGTATCTGGAGACAATGCGAATTGATGGAGGGGTAATCTCAACCTGTAATCTAGAAAAGGAAAAATAACCATGAATTTCTTATATGAGTGATCTATAATATTAGTTCTAGTGTGCTATTATTGATAGATTTGATGCATGTCATGGTGAACACATTCAAGTTGCATGTGAGTTTACATGCTAGAGACAACAGTTAAGGACAAGAGAATAGTAGGTAAGGTTGGAAAACAGTGAGTTGTTATAGCATATCTAGTGGTCAAAATTAGTAAACAGTGCATCAATCATAGGAAGAGTGCCTTGTTTGAGGATAGCTCCAGTAGTTTTCTTATCTATAATCAACATGTAGAAGTGTATTCTTGGAAGGAAAGTGATGTAGTGAGCTATTCATAGTGGATTATAGTATTTTTTTTCTGGCTGGCAGTGAATTACTGCAAGCACAGTGAGTAAACAGAAGTGAAACTTGGCATGAAGGAGTGTTGTAATTAGTATATCTAGCAAGATTTTCCTATTATGGAGCCACATCCATACACTCATAAGCATGCAAAGATAAAGTTATGTCTACTAGTGTGTGCCACTAAGTAATGATATTTAGATTAGGGAAAGTTAGGATGACAGGTGTGTCCCTACTAAGAGGAATAAAACTCTATGAAGTAGGACCCTCTTAGATTATAAAACATATCCACATATCTACCCAGGAAAGAAATCTGAAATATAGTACAGGGGGACCGTTTCAATTTTTTTGACCATAAACAATATATCATTAAAACAAATCCGACTCAAAAGAAATATATTATTGGAAAATTTCCATTAAGTTATCAATGTTATATTAATTTATATCTCAGAGTACAATACAGTCGCTAGAAAGTCAAGAAATTAATATGTTAGTGTGTGAGGGAAACACAATTGTTTTATACTAGTCCACAATATCTTTGGATTCTTGTCGAAATGTTTATTTTGGTAATTTGTATGCATATAATAATTTGAGTGATGGGGCTTATAATTGTGTCTTGAATTCCATCTTTATTTTAAATTGGTATGCTGCTCTATGTATCATATATGTATGCTCATGGAATTTACGTAGGTTTAATTGTTATGCATGAGTTTTTGATGAAAATTTTATTTTCCTCTCTTTTCACATGGATACAAATGAGGGTAGTACTTTCTGTGAAAGAAGGAAATACAAACATTAAAATCAATAAAATGAGAGAAAATAATAGTAGCCTAGAATAGTAGTTCATAACAAATCGAGGGGATTCTAATTTCTATATTTAGGATAGTTCTTTATATAAATATCTAAGGTGTATTTTACCTTTGAAGTGATGTTATACTATCAAGCACATTTTCACAGGAAACTATGCCCAGGGCGGAAACATACTAATGATAGTCTTGATCATTGTTATAGATGGTGGATTAGATGTGGTTTGCATTTAATATCTCATTAAGTGTTAATGCACTATAGAGTTATGGTTTGTCTATGTTTCAAATTGTGTTGTCATGTATGTGACTTGGATGTACTATACGGCTTGGAAGTTATTCTCAACTAAATGAGTTTATTTAAATTTCATTCTGCAATGGTTAGGGAGATAAATTTGGTTATGTTTTGCTATTTTTCCACAGAAGGATTTTTATCTATAGTGACAAATATTCCACAACACTGAGATGTCTATAAGCAGTTGTTATATTATGAAATATTTAATAGGCCAAAACACTCTACTTTAGAAGTTTACTAAGAGCCTTAGACTGAATAATTGTTGAAAACAAGTTGGATGATAGATGGACTTATTTGCTAGTAGCACAGATGTGAGCTATTAGCTGTTATATTATGCAAGTGAAAATTATCTTAGTTTTTCTATTAGCTCCTTTTTTACTTAACATCAACTTTAACCTTTTGTATTCTTCTTTTATTACAAAGCTTGAACAAATCTAAATGCCCAAAAGAATTAGAGCCATCAAATAGAAACTCTATAGTTCAAGTCAGTCTCATGCGGAGAAATGAGTACTATGGAGTATATTTTCTTTGATCTCTCACTTGATTCTGTCTCAATTTACTTTTCTTTTTCCAATATTTGCATGAAATTATCAAAGTATTTTTTTCATTTTACTGTAAAATTTCACATTCACATAATCATTTTAATGTCTGTTTCACATTACAATCAAACAACGATGATAATGTAGGTGAAAGTGCAAAAAAAATCCCAATTTCAAGGTGTTGGTAGAACTTGGGGAAGTTATATCTCCTTTATTTCTGAGCCAAGCACCACATCAAATCCATCTCCTTCAGTTATCAATCCAAGCACCACATGAAATCCATCTCCTTCAGTTCATGAGACAAGTACTACAAATCATACTATTGCTAACTTTAAGCCTTATAAAGGCCTTGCAGTGGATTATTCAAATACTTTCACCTCTGTCTAGCTTTGATTGTCTTATGGGACCCGCATGGTAGTTCGGTGAAATCATCATCACATAGTTGTTGATATACAGGAATTAATTAGTGCTACAAGTCCTGGAGTTTCTCCATCATATTAAGTCCCTCCATAACCTTCAAGAAAACCACTTTCTATTGTCATAGGATGTATATGACTTGATAAATAATTTTTATGAAACCCAAAACTATTTATTAGCACAATTCATAACATAAATTCTAGACCACATATCTCTAAGATTGTGGAAACTGACTAGTGTCATCTTTTATATTTTTTGGCTTAATAAACCAGAGGCTTGTGAAAGCCTCCAAAAAACACTTACTATTGTTGAAAAAATTATAGCAGAAAGCTGATACTCAAATCAAACAACACTAACCATACAAAAATATATTTTGGAATTATGTGTGCAATCCACACTAACAAAGATCTCTGAGATTGTGGAAAAATATGAATTCCATCTTCTCTATTTTGATCCAATTAACCAAATGCTTGAAAGGGAAAAACAAGATGTCCCCCCTCCAATTTGTTTTGTTGTTTAATTTTAGATTTTAAATTTCCATTTTCGAAAAAATAGACTAGAAATATCAGTATTAAATCAAATGAGCCTTAAACATTGTAAGGATATTGATCAAGACTACTATGAGCGAAATTGTATGCAAACTAACTCTGAATATTGAGAATTTGTGAGCAGTGAGTGTGGGCCTCCTAAGCCACAAGGAGAACAACAACGCCTAATAAGCATGGATCTATGTTTGATCCAGATGCTTTGCCAGCTCAGAATACAAAATCACTAAACATTAAAATGAAATTTGTACTTGATTATGTGCATTGGAAACCTAAGGTTTGATGACTCAAAATACAAAACCATTGAGTATTGAAATCAAATTTGTAATTGACTTTGGTGGTGTTCACTTTTATAGTTATTGAAATAGATGGTTTGAAATCCTTGTTCTTTCACATTTTTTGTTGGTTGTCATTGTAAAAATAAATATAGTCCTATATCCATGTGAGAAACTACTAAGCATTGGATTTTTTCGAAGAGTGTATGCATGCCACTCAGAATTGTATTTTTCCAAAGACTCTATTCCTAACACTCTTGAATGTAGCATGTCTTCCAGCAACAACTCAGGTAGGTCCTTCAATCTAGTGAACAAAACTCAGGTTGTCATGTTATTTTATTAAAATTGGAAATTTGTCCTGCCACCAACACTCTCCATTCAGGGTTGCCTCCACTATCATTGGTTTGTTGGGTGTTAATATTGCCCCTTTCCCCAATCCTTAATGTTAATATTTATCCTTTCCCTAATTCTTGAAGGGTTCTATCTCAATGGAAGAGCGCCTTATTGACAAGCAGGAGGTTGAAGGTTCAATTCATTCGTGCCCTAATGATATTGAAATATTGATATTTTAAATAAAATACATTTCATTATGATTTATTAAGGCTACGAGAGGGGTTCTAAACTGAATTCATATGTCATTACAAGGGGGGTTCAAAACTTCCCTTATATGTTAATATGAGGGGGTTTCAAAACCCCCCCGTAAGTTTATATGAGGAGGGTTCATAACCATCCCCAAAGGTTTGTAAATAGTTTTAGGGGGGGTTTCGAGCTGCCTTCGTAGGTACCTACGAGGGGATTTTATAACTTCCTCTGTATGTAACTACAAGGGGGGTTTATAACCATCTCCAAATGTTTGTAGATATTTTTAGTGGGGGCGGTGGGGGGTGAACCACCTCCATAGGCACCTACAAGGGGGGTTTAGGGGCGCCCCCAAAGTTTTGTAATAAATAATTTTAAGGGAGGTTTTGAACCACCCCTGTAGGTACCTACGAGGAGGATTTGTAACCGGACCCAAAGGTTTGTAAATAGT